>APFE030020430.1:95639-196279 GCA_000404065.3 Pinus taeda | reverse complement strand
ATTCCACCTCTTGTACTCCAACGAAACATTTGGATCTTTTTGCATATAATTGTTTCTCCTCCAATAGTTGTAGCACCCTGTCAACATGTTCAACATGATCCTTCCAAGACTTTTTGTATATTAGTATATCATCAAAAAATACTAACACAAATTTTCTAAGGGTTTGACCAAAAATTGATAATGGCCCTCATGAGTTCTAAATGTTGTTTTCGGAATGTCTTTAGTCTTCATTTTGATTTGATGATATCCTGAACGAAGATCCAACTTGGTGAATTAAATTGATCCATGCAATTCATCGAGTAATTCATCAACGAAAAGAATGGGAAACTTATCTTTAACAGTGAGCTTGTTGAGCTCCCTATAATCCAGACACATGCACCATGATCCATCCTTCTTGTGCACCAATACTACTGGAGAAGAGAAAGAACTTTGACTAAGTTGAATTATACCAACCTCTAGCATTTCTGCAACCATACGTTCAATTTCACTCTTTTGGGCATAGGGATATCTGTATAGCCTGATGTTTGGAGGAACACTTCTTGGAATCATATGAATAGCATGATCATGATCACGAATAGGTGGTAGACCTTTGGGAGTCTCAAATACCTTGGAATGATTGTCCAAGACTTTTTGGAGATCTGGAGAAATAGATGATTCCGATGTGGAAACATATAGCGAACATAATTGTGCAATTACACCTCTTTGTTCCTTTTTTAGAAGCTTTGTCATACCATTAGAGCTGATTATCTTTCCTGGTTTCCCTACAATACCCCTTAATTCAACTTCCTTTCCTTCCGTAGAAATTTCATGAGAAGTTCTTGAAAATTAAAAGCTATTGTACCCAAGGATTGTAGCCATTGGACTCCTAGTACAACATCAGCACCTCCCATTGGAATGGAAAGCATTGGGCTAGTCAATACATATTCTCCCATGGATAGCTTGATATAATGGCACTTTCCAGAGCAATTTATTGTTCCTCCATTTGCAATCATCACTTGACACTCTGGTGCTGGATATAGGAAGCAATTCAATTCTTTTGCTACCTTACAATGAATAAAATTGTGGGTGCTTCCTGAATCAATCAACACACCTTTTTCTTCTTGATTTGTCCTTCTATCTTGATGGTTTGAGGAGTGGTAATTCCTGCCAATGCATTACAAGATATCGTCGGATTCATTTTTTCTTCATCTAGGCTTTGTTCCTGGAGTATATCCTCTTCTTTGACCTTTCTTGCTCCTTTTCTTCTTCCTCTTCACAATCTATGTAGAATAATTTCTTCTCAGCACACTTATGACCTTTAGTGTATTTGCTATCACAACTGTAACAAAGCCCTTTTGCTCTTTTTTCTTCCAATTGTTGTGGTGTCAACCTTCTAGGTTGTGGAAGGAGAGGGGTAACAAAAATTCCATCTTTATAGTTGTGATTGGTATGCTTCCTGGTTGCCATGATTTTGCTTTATATTTTTCTTGCTAACCTGAATGCCTTCTCTAATGAATCAGGTTCCCAGAGGCAAACATCCTGTTGGATATTATCCTTTAAAGTCCCTATGAACACATCAATTCTATGATCCTCCGGAATATTTTTTACCCTTATGTTCAATTTTTGGAACTCCTCAATGTGCTCCATTATTGAACCCTTTTGTTTGATACTTATCAATTGGCTAAAAAAAGTGTTGCTTTTTGTATCCTCATAATGTGCCATCAATTCTTCCATAAAAATTGCCCAAGTGATAAATGTTTTATGAGAGCAAAGCCATTGATACCATATAAACTTATTTGGTTCCAAATATAAAGTTGCCATACGTACCTTTTGTGTGTTTTGCACATTATTGAGATCGAAAAATTGCTCCATCTGTAATATCCATGTTGCAGGATCCTTGCCATCAAACTTCCTCATATCGATTTTTGGAATATGGTCGGTCTTCGATCCAACATTAGAGTCTATGAAATCATGATTAACATTTCTTTTGTTCGCATCATGAGTTTACTTTACTACCCTTTCACCATTAATAAGTATTTCTTGTAGACAATTTGTCAAATATGTCTTCAAATCTATCTTCAAATCATCAATCTTAGCTTCCACACCCTTTATCTTATATTCCATGCCATTTATCTTAGCTTTTGTTAGCTTTTGTCAGAGTGAAATTTGTTGCACTTGGTCTTGTAATTTTGATATATCATGTAGCATTTCTTCCTCTTCTTCATGAGTCATGCTAGAGCTTTCAGGTTGCTTACTAGGTGTTTGCATTTTCTTCCCTCAGGGCATCAGTTATCGATAATAATTCTCTACTATGCCCTTTGAATTCCTTTAAAATAATATTTCAAACCAAGCTTAAGCAAAAATTTAAAGAAAATCTACACACCTTTTCTCACTTTGTACGGGCTCGATATTTCCTCTGATGTATCTCTCTAATTTTAGATCATTTAGTTTTGAAATTACAACCTGTAGTAGCCCTCTATGTCCTCTTTTCAATGCCACCAGTCTGATCCAAATTGGATTCTCCAAGGAAGACTTATGCCAAATCTCCCACAGTGACCTGATTATAGACTAGTTCAGTAGAGCAAACTTGTACGACGTGCCGCATATCCCTGTTTTGACCTTTGGCTCTGAAAAATATATACAAGAAACTAAAGTCCATCTTCTTTCTGTACCTTCTTATGGAATTTCAATCTCATTCTTAGAGATAAAGTTATGACGATTTTCCCCAGGTCACCTGTTTAGAATGTCATTCAGGAGTTTGCAAAAAGACCAACTTCCTCAAATCATATCCCCGCAAATATAGCGCAAAAAGATCTAAAATTCAGACCCGAGGTTCAGTGTGATTTCGTCTCAAATGGTTTTTTTTCCATTCTGAAATGTTGCAGAAAAACTTTTATAGCGAAAATTCCACAATGACCTATTTGGAGCAGCGAAACCCTAGAATCCAAAGCTCTGATACCAAATGTTATGAAACCAGCTCACAAAAATATAGAAAAGATAGATCAAGGCCTTAGAATTTAGCCTCTTCGAGGGGGAAACCTCATTTACATTACAAAAATGAATGATTCTTTTATGATGCAAATGAAAAAACCTCCTTTCTATATATAGGAGTCTAAGGAGTCACAATAGAACCCAGTCGACCTAACAATAATAATATAAAGGCACAAAAATAACAATAGAGGGATTCTATGGGGCATAGTAATAACAATACGGGGACAATAGGGGCACAACAATACTAATGAGGGATACAACTACAATAGTAATGGGGTAATCACTAGTATTATAGGGACCTAACAAATTAGTATAAATAGAAACAATGGTGATTCCATTTTCTCATCCATTTTGACAAAGGAAGACAAGAAAAGGAGCTCAGACCTTAAGTAGCAAGAAAAACTTCATAGCTCATGAACTTAGAGGCAAGACAAAGCAAGGATTTGAAATTGTTATTTTTGTTTTGGATCAAAATTTGTTTGTGGATTTATGTTCACTTTTTGCAGCAATATTTTGTTGGATTTTGGCCCTTTGTTTCCTTTGTGGTGAAGTATTTGGACCCTTTTACCCGACCTTTATATTGACACCTAACCTTTAAGATTAGGAGAATTATGTAAATATTGTAAATACAAAAAAATAATTAAAGTGAAGAGATATTGAAATTTGAATTCAAAAGTCTCCCTTCAATTTATTTATCAATGATCTCTTAATGCAAATAAAAAATCACATTCGTGGAGTTATTGTTGGCATGACATGGAATTAGAGCCAACTACCAAAATTAGTTTTTCTGCTCCTTTAACTCCTATCCACTATTAGATTCTCTGCTTTGTCCCACTGCATCGACTCTTGAAGCATTAATTGTTCTTGACATCAATTCAGCATTGATTTTTGGTTGTTGCCTCTACTATCATTGGTTATAAAGTTGGAAGCTTGAAACAATAGTTTGCACTGGTATATTTTGAATACTTTGAATTTTGAGAGATAAAGTCCAAGCTATTGTACATAGGGCTAATTACATATAACGTTTGTGCGAGAAATGCAGTCTACAAGGCCACGGTATTGTGTGTGCGCTAAGATTTTTCCTCTATAAATTTGACAAAAAAAATTGTCAGATTTGTTGGAAGCTCATAAAAATTGGAGATTTCACAACCTTTTCAAGAGCTCAAACAGTTAGTCATTGTACCCAAGATATCAAAGAATTAGTCATTATGACTATTTTGCATCTAAATTAGTCACCGCAACCACCGCTCTACATATGCTCCTTATATGGCATCGATTTAAAGTATATATTTGTTATGTCATGTGTTTGAAGTGTTAAATGTTAGTTTGGTATGTATTGTCATATGAGAATATATATGGCACATATGTAAAGTGTGTTTATGCTTTGATTTAAGTGAGTATTGAGCATGATGGTATATATATATTATCAAGGGGTGTGTGTGTGTGTGTGTAGATATATATATATATATATATATACATATATATCATGAGTGGTGAGTGATATATTATGTAGTGGTGTGATTATTTATATGCACAACAAAGGGTGAAGTTTTTCTTAAAGCTAATAGTTTTTTAGAATGCATTCACTTATCTCCATAGTGGGAGTAGTTCTCACTAGAAAAGAGGACTACCATGAATGGACCAGGAAAATAAAACACACCATGATTTTCAATGACTTATGGAAAGGGATTTGTGAAGGATAAGGAGACAACTCACTTGAAAATCCCAATTCAGACAAGGAGCTTGCAATTTGGGAAAATGAGAACAACGAGGTCTATGCCTTGATTGCAACATTAGTAACTAAAGAGGTGAACCGTCATATTTCACCATTTTCAAATGTTTTTTAAGCCTTAAAGAATTTGAAGGAATTATATGGCTCACACTCTAAACTTGAATTTGTTCAACTGATGATTAAGTTGTTCAATCTTGAGTTGAAAAATGATGGCCCTCTTTCTTTAACATCAAAAGTAAGATCCATTATGAATGACATAAAATCCATTGATGTTGAAATAGATATCCCTCGAATATATTATTTCAAGGCACTATATCCACCTATTCACATTATCTTCAGTCATTACAAGTAAGTGGAAAACTTAAGGATATTTCCTTTTACTCCCTTGAGAAGAATTTTGTTGAAAGAGAGAAGGATTTTGGGAAGAAGACAACTCCTTAGTCTTCTGAAGAAGTTGTGTGCCTTGCACGAAAGGAGAAGAATCATGCACAAGATTCTTCTAGAGGAAGAGGTGTTGGCATTATGACACAGGTTTGGGGCTACGGCACAGGTGTTGTCCTTGATGGCAACCTTCTTTGGTAACAGATCCCAGTTCTGGCACTCAGAAAGTAGAAAAAGTCATATACATAGGTTCATCTAGACTAAGGCGCATATACACACGGGTTATACATTACAAAAGCGCGTATATGTTGGTGATCATCCTTTTGGTCCATGGCAGTTAGATCTTGGAACTTGAACCTATGTTTTGGACCATGGCGTCTCGTCAGATGTGTCGATCCCTAGTTTTGGGTTCATGGTATTAAAATTTTATGGTTTTTGACCATGGTATTGGGGAAGGCCTAAGACTATAAAAGGGGAAGGAGATCTTGTGACAAATCACCATCTGAATTATGATTGAAGATCTGACAAAGTGTTAGAGCTGGTATATTGGGTGGTGATTCATATTTGGATCTGAAGGAAGGAGGAACCTTAGCGCAAAAAGGAAGGATAAGTTCTATTCATGGGTCATAATCTTTAAGCCCGAATGATAGTATCTTTGTATGATTTTGATCTACTAGATGTGGCACTTGTCTGATCTATAAGTCTAATAATCTGGGTTAATTAGTGATTGAATATCTGGAAGAGCGTGTTGTCTTTTATAGATCTGTACGCAGGTTCAGTAAAGCGAGGGCGCGTATACACGCAGTTTAGGTGAAGTAAAGGCACGTATACGCAGGTTGTTCCATACGCAGATGCGTATGCACGCAAGTTGCAGAATTTTGAAATTGCGTATATGCTTTAAGTTGTGATCTAGTTGTTTCTGCTTATTGCTGCTGTGTTCTGGGTTCTTTTGTGTGGTTTCTGGTACTGTGTTTTGGTATAGCTGGCAGAGGAGTATCTACTTAACTTCAGATCTAGTTGGTGAAAAGGAGTTTGGTTGTTGAAGATTTTCTTGATAACTGTTTGATGTTCATGGACCCAATCTGAAAATTGATGAAACGTGGTCCCTGGAAGAAAGAGAAGGTCGTAGCCTTCTGTAGGCCAGTACCTACGTACTAGTATCTTGGCTAGTGCAAGAGCTAAGGGGGTTGTAGCTCCCTTCCAGGAGAGCTGGAAAACGAGAGAGAGTTGTAGCTCTCTGCAGGTTGCAGCCTGCGTACTGGTAAAGGACTGCACCAGTACATTGTAAACAGAAGTTTCTAATTTAAGGAAAGATAAAGATGAATTGCAGCAGGTGGTTTTCACCCACATTGGGTTTCCACCTTATATCTGGTGTTCTTGTGTATGATTGTCTTTCTTCTCTGTTTTACTATCTCTGGTTACTGGTTATTTGATGCTGCATCTCAGATTAACAAACATCATCTAAAGTTCAAGTAAATTAAAAGTTTTCTCTATGTACGCTGGTTTACTTCTGAATAGTTGCGTATATACGCGGGTTGAATTGACTAAAGTAGCATATACAAATTGGTTTATAAAAAGGATTATTTTACTTGATAATACTGATTCACCCGCCCTCTCAGTATTATTTTCAACAGAAGACAGGAGGAAGTTAGATCAGAAATAAAAGAGCACAATATGGTTGTGCATCTCAGACTCAATATTTTTGAATGTATCAATTGAAGCTATGGTGAAGGATTTATGGGAAACATTAGGGACTTTGTACCAATCTAAGTCTCTGGTGAATAAATTGTTCCTGCGGAAAAAGTTGTGTAACCTAAGGATGAAGGATACAGACTCGGTGATATTGAATCTGGATGCCTTTAATACTGTGGTAAGCCATTTGTTATCTGTTGATATTAAAATTTCATATGAATATAAGTGCCTCAATTTGATGTGTTCTCTACCAAATTCATGGGATAGTCTAGTTGCTACAATAGGTAGCAATACAACTACCTTGCAGTTTGATGAAATAGTCTCATCCTTGTTATGAGAGGAGATGAGACAGAAAAATATGGAGGGTAGGAATGGTGATGCCTTGTCTATATGAGGATGATCCCATAACAGAAACAAAAATAAGTCCTCGAGTGGGAGATCTAAATCTAGAGGGAGATCTAAATCTACAGGAAAACCTATAAAGGTGTGCTGGAAATGTGAAAAGGAAGGGGACTTCAAAAAGGACTGTAGATCTAAAGCTCCTAAGAAAGGAAAGGGATCTGATGATGCTCCTTTTGCAGAGGAAAAAACCACCTCAGATGAAGGTGGGGAGGTGTACTTGGCTTCTTCTTCAAGTACACATGTAGATCATGAGGCATGGTTGATTAAATAAGGTGAATCCTTTCACTTCACTCCCCATAGGGAGTGGTTCTGCGAGTATCATAAATATGATGGCGATGATGTCTTCTTAGGGGATGATAGGAAGGCTAGAATTTCCAGACGTGGAAAAGTCAAGTTGAAGTTGCAAGGTGGAATGATTATAACACTTATGGGTGTGCTACATATCCCTGCATTGGCCAAAACTCTAATTTCTATAATAAAGTTGGAAGACTCAGGTGTAAAAATAGTGTTTGATAAAGATACATATAAGATGGTTTGAGGATAATTGGTATTGATGTAAGGAGTTCAGATTGGAACTCTGTACAATATTCTAGGTAGCACTATTATTGATGGGTGCAATAGTTTTGTGGTTCCTGAAAGTGGAGTAGAAAACCTTGTGGTCTCTAGAGAAAGACCATGCTATGGCATCAAAGGCTTGGACATATTGGAGAGAAGCGCCTTCGAATACTTCACGGTAATGGTATGGTAGGATGGATGTCTAATTTATCTCTAGATTTTGATTTCTATTAACATTGTGTATATTGGATGAAAAACGAGGTGAGTTTCTCCTCTGGTGATAAGAGGGCAGAAGGGATATTAGAGATTGTGCACAATGATGTGTTTGGAACTGTGTCAGTTCCATCACTGGGAAAGTATGTGCACTATGTATCATTTATAGATGAATTCTCAAGGAATATATGGCTATATTTCCTTAGGAAGAAATCTGAAGTCTTTGACAGGTTTAAAGAATTTAAGGCTCTAGTGGAAAACTAGACAAAGAAGAAGATAAAGGTGTTGAGGACAGATAATGGCGAAGAGTTTTGCAAGGAGTTTGAAGAGTTTTGTAAGAATAGTGGTATAGCACAGTAGGAGACTAATCCATACACACCTCAGCAAAATGGAGTTGCAGAAAGAATGAATAGGATGTTAATGGAAAAGGCAAGAAGCATGCACAGTGGTGTCCGGTTAGGACATGACTTCTGGGTAGAGGCAGTGGAGACTGCATGTTACCTTGTTAATAGATCACGTTCATCAGCGTTGGAGGATAAGTCTCCACGGGAGTTATGGACTAGTAAGAAAACCTTTCTTTCACATTTGAGTGTATTTGGCTGTGATGCATATATACATGTTCCAAAGGAGAAAAGAAGCAAGTTGGATAGTAAATCTCAAAGGTGCATCTTTATTGGGTATAAGGATGGTTTAAAAGGTTATAAGATTTGGAGCCCAAAAAAAAGGAAGGTTGTGTACAACCAAGGTGTGTTGTTTAGAGAAGTGAAATATGTTATTAAACATCAAGTGATACCAAAAGAACCTAAGAATATAGAATTTGAGCTAAAGGAGGAAGAATCAGACTCTACAACAAAATAGGACTCAGAAGATGATGAGCCACAAACTCCAGCTATGAGAAGATCAGTTCGAGAAAGAAGGCAGGCAGAAATGTATAATACATCTTCTTTCCATTCAAATTTTTCTTTATCTATTACTAATGATGATCCCAGAACTGTCAGGGGAGAAGTAGATTCATAGGATGGAAAACTATGGAAAGAGGCCATGGTTGATGAAATGGAATCTTTGCAAAAAAATGAGGCTTCGCATCTAGTGGAGTTGTTGACTAGAAGAAAACCCGCTGGCCTCAAATGGGTGTTTGAGAATAATATGAATGCAAAAGGAAATGTGGAGAAATATAAGGCTCAGTTGGTAGAAAAAGGCTATTCCTAGGTGTCAGGAATTGATTTTGGTGATATTTTTCTCCTATTTCTAATGTAGCTTCTATTAGATTATGGATGTGAAGACAATATTTCTTCAAAAGGATTTGGAAGAAGAGATATACATGAAGCAACCTAAAGGCTTTGCGGTGAAGGGTAAGAAAAAACTGGTATGCAAGTTAAAAAATTCTCTTTATGGGTTAAAACAGTCACCAAGGATGTGGTATCATAAATTTGATACATTTATACGAGGACATGGCTTCACCAGAACAAAAGTGGATCACTACGTGTATTTTAAATTAATTGATGATCATGTTATTTATCTCATCTTGTATGTGGATGATATGTTGTTGATTGGCAATGACAAAGAAATTATCTAGGATTTGAAGACCCAATTTTCCTCCAATGTTTTGAAACCAACTCACAAAAATATAGAAAAGATATATCAATTCCTTAGAATTCAGCCTCTTCGAGGGGGAAAACTCCTTTACATTACACGAATGAACAATTCTTGGATGAAACAAATGACAAGACCTCCTTTCTATATATAGGAGTCTAAGGGGTCATAATATAATCAGAGCCGACATAACAATAATAATGTAAGGGCACAATAATAACAATAGTGGGCTTCTATGGGGCACAATAATAACAATATGGGGACTACATGGGTACAAAAATATAATAAGGGCGTTGTACTAATAACAACAAGGGGTTACACTAGTAGTATAGGGGCCTAACATGCCCCTCTCCTTAAGAAAGTGTTGTCCTCAGTGCTTGAGTAGTTCTTGATGCTTCTGTATAAAATTTTTGTCCTCCCATGTGGAATATTCAGTGGGTAAGTTCTTCCACTTCTTGAGATACTCTGAAATTGATCGATTTCGTAGCTGTCGGGTTCTTGTTTCTGTGACTGCTGTAGGTTCTAATTTGATTTTTCCTTCCTCTTCAAGTTCTGGCAATATTGTTTGAATTGAAATATTCTGCAACTTTTGAATGAGTGGCCACACTTCTTGTCCTTCTTCCATTCATCCCTTGCTTCATTTATCCAATCTGGTTGGATAATAGAAATAGCACAAAACAATGCTTCCACATCATCGTTCTTTCTTGAGAGTACATCTACAACAAAAAATTTCTTCCCTTTTCTATAGATGATGTCAAAGTCATAACCCAACATATTTGTGACCCATTTTTTCTGTTTTTCTAAAGATAATATTTGTTCTAAAAATTATTTAAGACTATCATGATCCATTGTTACCTTGAAGTGTGTTCCCATTGGGTAAGATCGCCATTTCTTAAGTGCATGAAGTATTGCCAACATTTCCTTCTCATAAATAGCTTGCTTGAGATGTCATCGTAAAAATACCCAATCACCTACATCAAAACTTTTTTCACTGTGATGTTGATCTACATATTGTTTCATTCAATTCTGCACCAAAGTGGCATTATCCTTTAAAAGTTGGAGAACTTGTTGTTGATGCTCAATGTGATATTTCACTACTTGAACCTTTTTCTTCTTGATATGTACTTTCTTAAGAGTTTGAGGAGTGGTAATTTCTTCCAATTCTCTACAAGATATGGTTGGATTCATTTCCTGATGCTTGATGTGATCTTTCACTTCTTGAACATTTTTCTTCTAGATATGTCCTTCTATATTGATAGTTTGAGGAGTGGTAATATTAGCCAATGCATTACAAGATATGGTTCGATTAATTTCTTCTTTCTCGATATGATCTTTCACTTCTTGAACCTTTTTCTTCTTGATATGTCCTTCTACCTTAAGAGTTTGAGGAGTAGTAATTCTAGCCAATGCATTACAAGATATGGTTGGATTCATTTCTTCTTTCTTGATGTGATCTTTCACTTCTTGAACCTTTTTCTTCTTGATATGTCCTTCTATTTTGAGAGTTTGAGCGGTAATTCTTGCCAATGCTTTAAAAGATATGGTCAGATTCATTTCTTCTTTCTTGGGGCTTGGGTCCTGGCATATATCCTCTTCTTTTGATGTTTCTTGATCCTTTTCTTCCTCCTCTTCATACTCTATGTAAAATAATTTCTCCTTAGCACACTTATGACCTTTAGTGCATTTTATATCACAATTGTAACAAAGCCCTTTTCTCTTTTTTCTTCCAATAATTGTGGTGTAAGCCTTGTAGGTTGTGGAAGGCTAGGAGAAGAAATACTTCCATAATTATAGTCATGAGTGGTGGGATTCCTTGTTTCCATAATTTCGCTTTCAATTTTTCTTGCCAACTCGAATGCCTCCTCCAATGAATTAGGTTCCCAAAAATGAACCTCATGTTGAATGTTATCCTTTAAAGTCCCTATTAAGACATCAATCCTTTTCTTCTCTAGAATATAATTTACCCCTATATTCAATTTTTGAAAGTCCTCAATTTTCTCTTCCATTGAACCCTTTTGTTTGATATTTATCAATTGGCTAAAGAAGGAGTTTCTCTTTGTATCCTCATAATGTGCTATCATTTCCTCTGTGAAAATTGACCACGTGACAAGTGGTTTACGAGAACAAATTCCTTTATACCATAAAAATTGATTCATTTCTAAATAATTAGATGCAATACATACCTTTTGTAATAGTGCTACACCATGTAGATCAAAATATTTCTCCATCTGTAGTATCCAATTTATCGGATCCTTGCCATCAAACTTCCTCATCTCGCTTTTTCTTGATTTTAGGAGCTCGATCTTGAAAAGATAGTAACTTTTAAATTTTTGATCTTCTAGTTCTAAAATAACGACTTGCAGTAGCACTCTTCATCCTCTTTCCAATGCCACCAGTCTAATCCAAATTGGATTCTCCAAGGAAGAGTTATGCCAAATCTCCCATGGTGACCTGATTATAGACTAGTTCAGTAGAGAAAACTTGTACAACATGCCACATGTCACTGTTTCGACCTTTGGATCTGAAAAATGTACACAAGAAACTATAGTTCATCCTCTTTCTGTAATTTCTAACAAAAATTCAATCTGATGCTCAGAGAGAAAGTTACGATGCGTTTCCCTAGGTCACCTGTTTGGAATGTAATTCAGGAGTCTGCAATAAGACCAACTTCCTCAAATCATATCTCCACAAATATTGTGCGAAAATCTCTAAAATTTGGACATGAGGTTCAACGTGATTTTGTCTCAAATGTTTTTTTTTCACTTCTGAAAGGTCATAGAAAAACGTTATAGCGAAAATTTCACGATGACCTATTTGGAGCAGCGAAACCCTAGAATCCAAAGCTCTGATACCAAATGTTATGAAACCAGCTGTTATCTCAAAATCAGGTCCTGATAGGCTGCTGGTCAGGTTGACTCTAAGTAACTATTTCAAACCTACTTTAGGCTGAGGCTTAGCCTCCTCAACCTGAGAGGGCTCTCTCTAAATGAATTAATGATTTTGATTAAAGATAAGATGGCTAACTCTTGTAGAACAACTGTGAAAAATATGAATGGTGGAAACACATTTAACAACTATCTATTGGGCTTATGGAGTCAACAACACCTCAATATAACAATGAACTCAACCTTACATGGAAGTCGGGTCATTCAGCATTTAAACATTCAGAACATAAACTCATATAGGACCACACAGTTTATAAATGTATACAGGAAGTCAGAGCACATTCAGTGAATTCTGAGTGATTATACATCCATACGACTGCAAGAATTAGAAAAGGACAACATCACATATTCTTAACATAAAAAATCCCTCGTGAACCCTGAGAAGTAAAGTCAAACATGTATTACTGAAACAGAGTCTTACATAAGCCAAATACAAGCCTTTTCATAAAATTTCCAACCCTTTGTACATTACATCTTCTTCTATATATAGAGCTCTTTACATAACTTAGATTCCTCCTCAATCATGAGGGGAATTTGAATTCATCTTACTATGACACCTATTGATACTTAAAACTAACTATTAAATGCAAATGACACCTAACTAGGAGTCCTAGAGACCTAATACAACTAGGAGTGTAACTCCTTATTATGATTACAACAAACTTATCTAAAAATTTAAAGCATTATTTGACACCTAGCACTCCATGAAGTCGAATTTGATGGTGCTCATAACCTTCCAGCTGGCCCTTGATGACTCATCCCTTTGTTGTTCCTAGAAACTAGGAAACTATCCCTTGCTCTGTTCTGGCTGAAACATGGGTCTTGGGACAGAGCTCATAACGTCTCACAGAAAATGTATTTGGAAAAACTGAAGGAGGCTTTTGTGAACCAATCCATTCTTAACAAAAACCTCTCTTGGGTTTTTGAAACACCTTTCCCACCGCTCACAATATGTCTTTGAAAAACAGGTGTCAAACAGAGAAATAGGGTTGTGAAAAACTGCACTTACAGCAGTTTTGTAGCGCAAGTTTGATCATTCATTTCTCCCAGCTCATGATGTATTTGAGGAAACGGAAGGAGGTTTTTGTATTCCAGGAGGTCGAGAACAAAAACCTCTCTTTTTTTTTTAAATATACTTCTCCAGTTGTCCAGAATCGATCCTTGAAGAAGATGTGTAAAACAGGAAATTTTGATTTTGAAAAACTGCACCTACAGCAGTTTCGTAGCGCGCTACGAAACTGTTGTGTAATTTCAAAAACACAGTTTTATGCCAAAATTTGACTTCTTCGAGTTTTCTTTTCTTCGAAATGAATTTTCCATATGCCATGAGGCTGTTCAAAAGTGAATAAACTGATACCATTCTTCAATGTATACTTCAAAAGGTGATCCACATCCAAACTTTAGGATTTAACCTTACGTGCTATGTAGTTTTTCTTAGTTGAGTATATCCTTCAGGCTTGCTTAACTAAATTTGCAGGTCCTCAATCTATCTCACTTACCTCTGTCTCTACCTCTTGTAACCCTTTTAAATGCCTAATCACCGGCCTTCTTGGCTTGAAAACAAACTCTGAGATCTGGTCATCAAATTGAAGCTTTTTGGAAGATTTAACTCCTTTGATTTTGTTCTTGTTGGCTTCCAATAGCTCTTCTTGGACCAGAGAGGTCTCTTCTATGTAGATGGTGTGGAGAAGGTCGTTTAAACTTCCCTTTGAAGCTGACCTTTCATTAACAATCATTGTCTTCCCATTTTCCTTGTCTAATTGACTTCTGGTTACTCTTCTTTTGACTGTTTCACCTGTGAATTGTTCTTGTATCTTTTCTTTGATCTGACCTTTCCTTTTTTTAGCCTGCTGGGGTGTGTCTTGAATTACTAATGGTCTTGTGGGCTCCTTTCTTTCTGTATACTCCTCCATGGAATTCATGCAACATGAATATTAAAGAAGTCTGCACCATCATGAGTTTGTTTGCACAAACCTTTTTCTTTGAAATTTTGTCAGTGATAACACCAGCTCACAAAGATATAGAAAAGATAGATCAATGCCTTAGAATTCAGCCTCTTTGAGGGGGAAAACTCCTTTACATTACACAAATGAACAATTTTTGGATGATACAAATGACAAGACCTCCTTTCTATATATAGAAGTTTAAGGGGTCATAATATAATCAGAGCTAACATAACAATAATAATGTAAGGGCACAATAATAAAAATAGTGGACTTATATGGGGCACAATAATAACAATATGGGGACTACATGGGTACAAAAATATAACAAGGTCAATGTACTAATAACAATAAGGGGTTACACTAGTAGTATAGGGTCCTAACATCCAAATTCAACATTAAGGATCTCGGTGCTGCAAACTATATTTTGGTCATTGAAATTAAACTAGATCGAGCAAATAAGAAGTTATGGTTAAACTAGATGAATTATTTCGAGACAATACTGCAAAGGTTTAGTATGCAAGATAGTAAACCGGTGAAGGTTCCTATTCCTATAGGTGTAAACTTATCTGTTGAATAGTGTCCCAAGAAACAAGAAGAGGAAGAGGAAATGTCTCGTGTTCCATATGGAAGTGCAGTCAGTAGCCTGATGTATGCAATGGTCTGTACTAGACTAGACACTTCACATGCAGTGGGAGTATTGAGGAGGTTTACGTCAAAACCAGGAAAGGGGCATTGAACAACAGTGAAGCAAGTTTTTAGGTGTTTTTGTGGTACTAGTGATTATGGTTTTTACTACCAAGGTGAACCAGAATTGGACATATTTTTGGAAATCTGTGGCTTTGTTGATGTAGACTAGGTTGGAGATATGGATTAGAGAAGATCTACAAGCGGGTATGTGTTCAACCTCTTTTGAGGTGCAGTCAGTTGAATGAGTAAGAGATAGTCTGTAGTGGCACTTTCAACTACAGAGGCAGAATACATGGAAGCCACGGATGCAAGCAAGGAAGAAGTTGGTTGCAAAGATTTTGTTCAAGTATGGGGTTTGTACAACAAGCTATAAGGATAGACTGTGATAGCCAAAGTGCAATTTTATTGGCAAAGAACCATGCTTATCATTCAAATTAAATGCACATTAATGTTCAATATCACTTTGTGAGGGATATGGTTGAGGAAAAAAAGGTGTTGCTAGTAAAGGTGGACACTTTGAAGAATATTGCAGATGCATTGGCGAAGTCAGTGAGCATTGAGAAGTTTTCTTGGTGTAGAGAAATAATGGGTATTGCAAGGTTGGACCAATGACTAGGCTCTCTTTTGACCCCCTTTGTGGAAATGAAACAACAAGTGGGAGAATGTTGGGTGTGTGTTATATTCTTTCCATGACTAGTCCCCCCCTGTTGGGGGGTTTGAGGGGTGTTGTAGCCCCCCACTATGGGATCCCGGGTAGTGACTCGAGAAATTTTTTTTGGACCCTATTTTAGGTGGGTGGACCTACCTATGTTTTTTTGCATGGTTTTGGTAGATGGCGTTGGGCATGATGGCTTTCTTCCCATGGTATCTTGTAGATCTGGTCAAGGGATCTAAAGTTATATTCTAATCTAGGGTAAATGGATTGGGGTTTAAGGATTCTTCGGCATGTATATATATGTGTATTGTAATATTGAAAGGAATATAATGAAAAATCAATTTGGTAGTCCCGGTTTCGGCATCCAGGGGAAAATATCTATGTATATATATTTTATGTTTTATTCTCTTGACGTTGATTATTTTTTGTTTTTAGACTTCATGTGCAGTTAAGTTCTATACAGGGTTAAAACCTACAGTCTTCGTATTGGGTCTTGTATTTCACGTTTTGATATGATTCTATAAGAGAAATATTTTGAGTTGCCCCCTTGTGGGGTTTTTTCTTGGCTTGGAGTGTAATTTCTTGTGTTCTTTTGTTTCTTTGTGATTTCCACATTTTATATTTTTGGTAATTACTTGATGAATAAGATAATATAACTAATATTAAGGCAAAGAATACTCACAAGTAATTATCAAGACAAAGAAATCATCCTAAATCCTACTACACTTTATTTCTCAACAAGGTTGCCTAGTCACATTGAAAAAAAAAGGTCCAAAAGGGTATGCAATAATGTAAAACCCTCCTTAACACAAAAATTGAAGTGAGGAATACACTTCCTACATTATTCCATGAGTGAAGAATGTATAAAAGATTCATAATTAAACAATTGAAGACATATGAAATGAAAAAAAAACCATCAACAACAAAATAGCTTGGGAAAAACATTTTTAGGAAAAGAAATCCACACCCAATAGTACACTCAATTTATTATTCAACAATTAATTGTTGTACTATAGATTTCTATGTTATATACAATAGTGTTTAGTAGTGCCTTTATTTGAGAAAATTTGATAGAATAATAGTAAGGTAAAAAATAATCAAACACACTTTTCTCCACTCCAACACTCAATTTATAATGCATGGTAAAACCATAAACCATTTATGGTTTACAATTTCTACATATTACAAACCACCAAGAAGTTACTCTCTATAGTTTCTCACTACTGAATTATTCTTTGCACAAGTAATGAAATATTAAGTATTGTAGTGCCCAAATATTCTCTATAGAATAATTAAAATATTGTTTGCAACTGTTGTTGCTTTTTCTATATCATGTCACACAATTTATTTAGAAGATGTAGAAGCCCCCTAGAGACAACCCCCAGGTTGAAGAAAAGGGTCAGTGCCTAGAGCATACAGAGGAGTGAGTTTGAAGATTACCTAAGGGATTTTTGCTGCACTCCATATGTCGAATAATTTTAAAAGAGATCACCAAATCTTGGTTCAATAGTCCTTCACCAAGGTAGACTCACGAGACACGCAAATGTAGATACTCATAGGTAAATATGGCTTGTATCAAAGAGAAATACTTTGGTTCTAGTGGCCGACACACAACAACACACAATTTAATATTATTGTTCTAGTATGGATGCATAGGAGGAAGGAAAGGAGGGAAATCGATGTAGAGGGATGGAAATAACACAAAATCCTAAGAAACAACCTCTAACAGAAATATGGAAGACCGAGGAGGTGAAAATGAAAAAATGTGGAGCGTGAATTAAGGTCTCAGGCTCTATGCCTCATGAATATATTTGTCACCAAACAAAAATAAGTAAATATTTTGCATAGATAGGTCCTATAGGCTATCAAATAACACAAGTAAATATGTTGTCAACACAGATAATTTTTACTACTTAGCAGAAAAAATACAACCATAAATGAGAGTGAAACCAACAACATTACACAATTTCAGAGGACGACATACATGAAGTGATATACTAAGGGGAAATCATACTGTGCATTTCTCTGATTGGAATCAACAAAATTAACATCGTTAATCTTTGAATATGGAGTACAAATCACCAGTCCATCACACTTAACAATTGTATAAGCCCAACCACCCCATGAACGAGCAAATTGAACCAAAGTAGAACCACATTCTCTACAAATAGAACTTAGAATTTTCTAAACAGAATGTGGGCCTCCTAGATGGAGAAGTCATGAACCTCCTTTAAGTGTTTCTTCCCACTTTTTATAAGGAGAGGGGGAGATTGATAAACAATTACAAAATATCTCAACTGATCTCCAACTGTCTGATTGACTAACTGTCTCAGCATGTGAAGGTTCTCTTGCCCAAGTCATTACAACAAAGTTGATCCTTTTATTTCAAATGCAAAAATTACAGAACAATTGAAATAAGAAGAACTGAATGATCGTTAAGAAAAGTATCTCCATGCCGTTTCTATGATGGCCTCTAATTAGGCCATGTCTTTTCCATGGTATTCCTCTTCAGTTACCCCGATGGTTCACCTGTCATGGGCGTTAACTACTTGAATTCCCAACTTTTTGGAGGTCGTAGCAATCAACTATGGTGACCTTAGTGGTGTTCCATAATCACAGCTACCAAATCATCCATCTTTTAACACTTATGTGTTACACTATTGAAGCCCAATATTTCCTATAACATTACCATAGTGCCACTTCGAAGCTACAACTCATCAAAAATTTATTTTTAAAGCCATTACAAAAACATAGAGCTTTGATGTCCTTGGCCCTTTTGTTCTTAGATCCTCATTTCTTATACACCATAGAAACACTACCTGTGACCAAAGGCTTAAGGCATAGGAGCTAAAATATCAGAGCCTCCTAACCTTGTAACATCATTCAAAATAATATTCTGAAAGCATAAGGTTATGATGCCACCAAGGTCCTTTTGTTTAGCTCATTTCTATTTTTCATCCATGGGACTAGGTGCGATGACCAGAGGCTTGGTGCTTGGGTTCTTAAGGCTTCAGGCTTCTAGCAGGGTCTATCCCCCTCTATAATTCATGCTTCATCATCAATCCTTTAGATGTTCATGACAAAGCACCACCACATATTGAATCCCCCTTCACCATCAAAACTTTTCAAAGAGGAATTAACATGGCAATTACGTTATTTCTCACTTCCGATATTGTCCATAGCTCTTGATGCTCAGCCCAAGATTCGCACCTTTGGTTATTTGAGTTTCCAATGACCATGTGCTAGTAGATTTCAAAGCCCCTCTCATCAGAAGTTTCCAATGAGAGAATTAACTTTGGAATTAGGCTGACTCCCACTTCCAATATGGCCCATATATTTTGCTGCTCGGTGCTAGCTCTGCGCCTTTGGTTCTTTGAGTCTTTGGGACCAACTGCCACCAGATTTCGGAGCTCCCTCCATTGGAATATTTTCAAATAGGAATTGAAACAGAGTTATGATAATCTCCACCTTAGATGACCTCCTAGCTCTTGAGTATTAAATCTCCCTTTGCTCCAAGTCCTTTGGATTGCACATGACTAAGTGCCAACTTATATCAGAAGCACCCTTTTCATCACAACTTTTGAAAAAGGATTAAAATTGAAGCTACAAGGTTTTTCATCCTTTGAAGTACTTCCCTCCAATATTCTGATGTGACGATATAGTGATGTGCCGATGTGTTGGACCTTTGACATCCCAATATCCTATATTTCGATGCTCCTTCCTTCCTAAGGCTTCAAATCTATGAACTTCAGTAGACCATATCTTTTGATCCAGGAGTCCACTTTTGGATTTCTACATATCATTGGAAATATTATTCAGAGCACTTTCTAATGGAGAGGATCTAAAATAGGCTTTGAGTCCTTTTACTTCTTGGAATATGACTATAAACTTCTCTTCTCATTAACTTTTTGGAAATATGAAATCACACCCACCATGATGATCATCTACATGAAGCCTACAACTACCATAGGAATCCTTCTGAGCCATGCATTTTCTATAGCACACATTCTTACCAGTCTATTTAACATCAATGCCAACATTCATGCATAATACTAGCACAACCACCACCAACGTTTCAATGCTCACTCGTGACAGGACACTCATGATACCTCAATGATGACCCCTTAGGGAAATTAAAATTCAAATCAAGATTAATGGACCTATTTTGCACTCTTTTGACATCATTTTGCAACATTGGAATAGTTTTTCAGTAAGTGACAACATTGGCTCCAATTGGGGACAATGCCTTGTTGGAAAGGTGCTGAGAACATACAGACTAGTAGCCTTATATCCATTAGGCATTGAGTCATTTAATTCATGTATATAAAAACAAAAACAAAAACATAAAGAATTGAAAGTACTGATATTTTATTATGGCTCACTGGTATGTACAATGGGTGATAAATGGACCTCTTAGTGCTGGAATTAAAGCTTGAGGAATTTCCCATTTATAGGCAGCTCAAGCACTTCACCTTCCAAGTTTTCCAGCAAGAAAGTATCGGTTCCCTTTGCCTCAGTAATCTTGAAGAGTTCAAAGCATAAGGGATCAAATTTTCCATGTTTCCCTTTGTCTTCTCTTCTTACATCCCACCTCAAAACTAGCTCTCCTGGGTAGAGAGGTCTATCCTTAGCCTTATTATCAAACAAAGATTTCATTTTCTATTGATAGCTGATTAATTTGTGATTCACCTGTTGTTTTCTTTCCTGAAGCTCCACTAATTGATTTATCCTTCAGGTCACGAATTTTGGTTCTTCTTCGACATCTTATAATATTTTGGCCACTCACATTGAGAGTTTTGTAGGTAATATTGTTTCTTTCCCATAAACCAATTTGAAAGGTGATTTCCCTGTGGATATTTTAGGAGTTATCTTGTTAGCCCATAGGGATAATTTTAGCTGGAAGTCCCAATTTCTCTAACTTTTTGTAATTGTTTTCTTCAGGATCCATACTACCATTTTGTTGGAATATTTGGCTAGCCCATTTACCTGTGGATAATAGGTAGTAGAGTGGCCCACTGTAATGTTGAATCTCTAGCAAAAGTTGATAAATTTTGCATACTTAAAAACCTAGGCATTATCAGTCACAATTTTCATAGGACAACAAAACCTGGCCAGGATATTTTCCTCCAAAATGTTTATGACCACAGTGTCGATTACATTTTTGGCTAGGATTCATTCCACCCATTTTGTGAAACATTTCATGCCTATGAGTATCCACTTGTGTTGGCTACTGGTAGGGTGGTGTATCTCTATGATAAAGCCAAGTCCCCATTGCCTAAAAGGCTCTTCTATACAAAGAGGGACTAATGGGAGTGGGGCTAATTTCTGCTTCTCAGTGAATATTTGACACTTCCAGCAAGCATGGACATAAGCGTGAACCTCTCTGAATAGTTTAGGCCAATAAAATCCTAGTTTTAATATCTTGTGTGTGATAGTATTCTAGTTGTAATGTCCCCCACAAACACCACTATGGAAGTCATCAATTACCCTTAGATTTTTTGTTTCTACCAAACACAAAAGTAGAATCCCAATAGGGTCCTTCCAATACAATTGATGATTGGATACAATAAACTTATAAGCTTGTAATCTTAATGCTCTATACTTATATTTATCCATCTTTACTAGGCACCTTAAGAATAGCATATAATGGATGCAATCTTTATACAAGACTATTGTTTCGTATTTGATACAAATTTTTTGGATCGATGTCTTGATAATTAGCTGTTGTATCCCTTCTTCATGCTCTTCTGCTAATAATTTAATCCCCAAGGCCTGGAAATTAGACTCTGATAAGCTTTTAGATAATCATTGTCCTTTGATGAGTTTAGTGGCCTTGATATCCATATCATACTCTTGGATTTGGGAAATCCACTTACCTCTTTTTGCATCACTATCTCGTTGCATTAGGATTTCTTTAACAACCATTGTTGGAACATAAGCTACAATGTTAGTGTGTAAGACATATACTCTGAAGGCCTTCAAAGCTTTGACCATGACGTAAGACTTTTTTTCCAAGATATTATATTTCAATTTAGCCTTCCGCAACCCTTGGCTGAAGAAGGTTATAGGCTGCTCATGACCTTCATTATTCTTATGCAATAACACAATGACTGTAGTATGAGGGGAGGCAACATAAGAGATGTAAATTGGTATTGAATAATCTGGATGACTAACATAGGAGCCTCTGCAAAATCTCTTTTGATCCTAGAGAAGGATTGTTGGGAATCTAGGTTCCACTTCACTTCATTCTCCTTCTTCAACATCTCTATGATACCTGTAACTATCTTTGCATAGTTGGTATAAATTGCCTCAAGAATTTAATCCTTCCCAAGAACACTTAGACATATTTTTTATTTCTAGGTAGGGAAATGTGGTTGATGGCATCCACATGCTTGGGATCGATATTCACCCCCTCCTATGGTACTATATGCTCCAACCACTTACCTTCACTTAGAGCGAACTGAGATTTATTTGGATTTAGAGAAAACCCATACTTCCTGCATTTCTCAAAAGTGAGTTTCAAATGCACAATATGCTCCTCATCTGTTTTAGAAAAAAACTATGATATCATCCCAGTATACCACTACGAACTTGTCTTGTTCTCCCACGAATTTTATATCCATGGCCCTTTCAAAAGTTGCTCCTGCGTTTATAAGGCCAAATGGAATTCTTGCATACATGAAGATTCCCTAGGGTGTCGTGAATGCAATTTTATTTTAATAATCAGGATACATTGCTAACTAATTATACCTTGAAAATCCATCCATCATGGACATCTAAGTTGAGCGAACTACGCTCTGTAATATATAATCCATTTTTGCCAATGGGTAGCTGTCTTTTAATGAAGCTTTGTTGAGGTTTCTGAAATGCATAGACAACCTTATTTCTCCATTCATTTTCCTGATAGGAACCAGGTTTTCAACCCTCTCTGAGTACCTCAAGGGTACAATGAACTTGGCTTGAAGTAATTTCCTTACTTCCTTCTCAATGGATGGGGGTAAAAGAGGATTGATCAATCTGAGTTTCTTCTTACAAGGCTTCATTCCAATTTTTAAGGGAATCTTATGTTGAATAATGTTTGTATAAAATGTCTCTATATCATCATATGACCAAGAAAGTACATCTTTATAAACTATCAAAATATTTAACTACCTTTGTTTATACTGTTGGGGAATACGTTTTGACAATTTGATCATTCAGGATCCATTTTCTGAGCCAATGTTGCAATCATCCACATGTTCATCGACTCCTTGTTTAGTAGGTTTTGAGGCCATGTCATTGGGTTTGAATAATATCTCCAAAGGAACTAGACCATAGGGAATAGTGTTTCCCTTTAGCTACAGAACTCTATGCCTTGTGATAGTTTCCTCCCAACTAGTTTGTTATTCCTATGTCACTTTTTCATCTTCTTGGTCAATCACAGAATTCGAGAATTCCCCAATGAATTCCATAAAACACTTGATTTGTTCATCATCTTCGAACACCTTCTAGTGTCTCACATTATGAGGCACTGAAGGTCTATACCTAACTTCGATTTCATATCTAAGAAGTGGATTTTGTGGTGTCTTAAAATTACTGGCAATTATAGCCAAGGAGTCAGCCATTTGATTTCCTTCCCTAAGTAAGAATTGGAAATTAAACGCTACGAAGAAGTTGTCCATTAAATCCAAAACCTTATTTCTATAATCCCTTAACCTGGGGTGCATATTTTGACATTAGTTCTTGATTTTCTTTACCACCAGCTATGAGTCTCCAAACACAGTCAGGAATTCAATGTTCAAATTCCTCTCTACTTGTAGGCCTAGTAGTAATGCCTCATACTATACCACTTCATTTGTTGCTTCAAATTCCAACTTGAATGAGAGAGGGACCAAGCTACCCTCTGGGGATATCAACAACACCCCTGCTCCATTACCTTCCTTAGAATTAGAACCATCAAAATACAACTTCCAGACTTCGCTACAATCACTTAGCTGCTAATTTAATTGGCCTATGGGGATTACCTGTGTTTCTTCTAAAATAAAATCATCTTCTTCTAACAGCAAGTAAGAGAGAAACATTTCCTTCCCATACACACGAGAATTATTTGATTAATAACCTT
The DNA here is from genome assembly GCA_000404065.3 of Pinus taeda. Classification (NCBI taxonomy): domain Eukaryota; kingdom Viridiplantae; phylum Streptophyta; class Pinopsida; order Pinales; family Pinaceae; genus Pinus; species Pinus taeda. The sequence goes on along the minus strand of APFE030020430.1, from coordinate 172,407 downwards.
TGTAACTGTTTTAACGAACCTTGATTCCCTACGTAGTCACCTTTGTTCTCCACCAAATATAGGGATGGTATCGTAGGTAAGATACAGCTTAATGTAACCTCCAATATTTTATCCCCATGATCTAGAAAAAGTCATACCAAACCTTGCAAGGATATCAACTACTACAATTTCCATTACTACACATTTTACTAGCATCTGGGACAAATTCACCACTAAGTCCTTTATCATTCCCAAGCACTTTACCATATTAGAGTCGAAGAAGTAGAGATATTTGTATGGTCTCATTATTTGTAGGCCTAGTTGCTCCATTACTGACAGTGGCATCAAATTATGAGAAGTTCCTGAGTCCAACATGCAGTTATGGAGCAAGAGGTCTTGTACTACTAGATTAACATAAAAAGGTTTTGTGGAGGGATCTCGTTCTTCAACATGGGGTCCAAAGATGATCATTGCCCTTTCTTCTTGGAGATTTAAACTATCATATGATTGGACTGAAGCAGATGGAAGCATGAACTGGGAAACTTGGGCCTTATAGGTGGGTTGTTTCAAGAGCTTAGCTAACAGGACCAGAATTTTGACTTTCTCAAGCTCGTTTTGAAGATTAAAGATAACAAGGCCTTTTTTGTAGTGTTAGCTTCTACCAGATATTTTTCTTTCTCACAGATGGGCCTAGAGGGGGGAGGTGACTTCTCTTCTTTGAGGACTTCTGGCTTATGGGAGTTTGGATCAAAGGACTTGTTCTTTTCTTTGAATAATTGGATCTAAAGGGCTCTTCCCCTTGTTGGATCACCTAGGAGGCTCTTGGGAGGAAGCATCTTCATTTTGGTCTTGTCCCCTTGATCTAGAGGATCGAAGATCATATTTCTTATGAAGCTAGTCTTGAATGAAATCAAAAAATTGCTTGCAATAATCATCAATCTCACCATCGTTTAGTGTGCATCAAGATCCTCCTCATCTTATTCATATGTTCTAACTTATTTTTCTTCATCAGAGAAAGAGGGATACAGGTTCCCCTGAACTTCATTGGCATCTTGTATCTTCTCCTCCAGATCATCTTCTATGTATAATGGGGGGTGGATGTGGTATTGCTGTTCTTTTCTCTGTCTTTGAAATATTTGTAAGGGAGACCTTCTGTATTGGGGGTTGAAACCTTGATTAGAACCCTGCGTGTTCTATCGTGGAAGGTTTTTATTCTCTAGTTCCAGTTTTACCAGTTTATTTGATAAACTATTTATTAACTTATCCATTTCCTCCATCTTGTTTTCTTGGGAGTCTCTTCCATAACTTGAGGAAGATGCATCCTCTTTCCCATTTTTCTTCTCTCCAGAGCCATTTATGCTTATTGACTTCCCTATTGATGTAAAGTTTGCTTCTACCTCGAGAGAATAATTTTGAATCTAGTCTAAGGTACGAGACTTCCTCTCTCTGTGTGTGAAGTTGAAAGCTAATTCAAAGGCCCCAAAAAAGCTACTTGAGAAATGGCCTATGGATGTTTAATCTCATTAGGTATACTGTTGTACAATTTATAAACCTTTTTATAAACTCTGAGATATCCTCATCAATTTTCTTCTTCATAGCATTGAGCTTAGTAATAATATATCCATGGTATCTCTTCTCCCCCCATTTTTGCATAAAATAATTCTCCATCTCTTCCAAAATGGAAATGGAAGCATTCGGCAAGGATTTGAACCATTTCTTGGCTTCCTAATCCAAATATTGGATGAAGAGTCTCAAAACCACATCCAATTTTTCAACGTTTAAATTTTCCACAAAGGCACAAAAAACTTCCATGTGTCTCTACGTTGATGTATCATCTTCTCCATTAGACTTGGGCAGGAGTTTGAGATAGTCATGTGGCATAACACTTAAAGGTTGAGGAAGATCTAAGGGAGAAATTTGTTTAATAGGAAACCTGGAACATCCATCTAAAGTAGAGGTGGTGGTGCTATGTTTATTTGGGGTCTCTGTGTTATGACCAATTGTGAGACAGCTAACTAACATTAGATTGAGAAATTGTTCACTTTGTGACTAGGACTTCTCATGAGGATATATTTTCCCTTCTCAACTTCACAACGGGGGAGGGAATGATAAAGAAGGGTTGGTTACTAAGACTTCTTCTTCCTTAACTTCTAGGGAGATAGTATTGAGTAGCTGACCAATTTCTAAAGGATATACCAGGACTTTAGGAGAAAAATCAAAGGAATGAATTATGGCATTTTGTGAGTTGGAAGAGGATGTTTTGGGAAACAAGGAGACAATAGCATCAGTATTGAGGGGTTTTTCCTTCCAAATAATTCTATATATTATCCTTCTAGATTAGATATAGATGGTGTTCTTTGCTGAGAGGTATCTGAGCGAGTATGGGGCCTCTTAAAAGCCAAGGTGATGAACTTGTATTCAGGTTGTGGATTCACCAACGTGATAATTATACAACCCACACATCTTTGCTAACCTTATCAAAGAATGTATGAATGTCATACCTAGGAGAAAATGTGTCTAATTCATTCCCCGATAGTGGTCCCAAAAGATGTTGTTGCTTGTTCTATCTCCTGTCACATAATTGCTTCAGAAGATGTAGAAGCCCCCTTGAGAAAACCCGCACATTGAAAAAAGGGTCAGTGCCTAGGGCATCCAAAGGAATTATTTTGAAGATTATCTTAGGGATTTATGATGTACTCCATATGTTACATAATTTGAACAGAGATAATTCATAGATTGGTAATAGTCCTTCACCAAGGTAGACTGAAACAGACACACATATCTAAATACTCATGGGTAAATATGGGTTATCTCAAAGAGAAATGTCTTGGTTATGGTGGACGACACACCAAAATACAAATTTTAATATTATTGTTGTACTATGGATGGATGGGAGGAAGGAAAGGAGGGAAATCGATGTAGAGGGTTGGACATAACACAAAATCTTAAGCAACAATCTCTAGAAGAAATATGGAAGAGTGAGGAGGTGAAAATGTAGAAAAAGTGGAACGTGAATTAAGGTCTCAAGTTCTATGCCTCATGAATACATTTGTCACCAAACAACAATAAGTAAATTTTTTTCACATACAAGTACTATAGGATATCAAAGAACATAAGTAAATATGTTGCTAATATATATAATTTTTACTACTTAGCATCAAACATACAACCATAAATGAGAGTGAAACCAACAAATTCATTACACGAATTCAGAGGAGGAAAGACATACATGAAGTGATATACAAAGGGGAAAGAATAATGCGTATTTCTCTAATTGGAATCAACAAAAGTAACTTCATTAATATTTAAAGATGGAGTCCAAATCCCCAGTCCATTACATTTAACAATTGTATAATCCCAAGCACCTCGTGAACAACAAAATTGAACCAAAGTGGAACCATGTTTTTTACAAACATAACCCAAAATTTGCTAAGCAGAATTTAGGCCTCCTGGATGCAGAATTCGTGAAACTCTTTTAAGTGTTTCTTCCCTCTTTTTATAAGGAGAGGGGGAGCTTGAAAAACAATTACAAAATATCTCATCTGAGCTTGAACTATCTGATTGACTAGATGTCTCAATGTGCAAAGGTTTTGTTGCCCAAATCATTAAAATGGATTCGATTCCTTTCTTTAAAATGAAAAGATTACATAATAACAAAAATAATAAAAATTGAATGATGGTTATTAAATGTATCTCCATGTCATTCCTGTGATGGCCTTTGATCAAGACACTTCTTTTCCATCGTGTTCCTCTTCAGTTAATTGATCAGTTCACCTAACATTTTCACCTTAACTTCTTGAATTCCCCACTTTCTGGAGTTGGGAGAAATCGACTGTGGTGGCCTTAGTGGTGTTCCAGAATCACAACTTCCAACTCATCCATATTTTAACACTTTTATGTTACACTATAAGAGCCCAATATGTCTTGCAACATTACCATAGTGCCACTTTAGAGCCACAACTCATGAGAATATTATCTTTAAACACATTACGAAAATAGAGTTTTGATGTCCTTGGCCCTTCTGTGCTTAGCTCCTCATTTATTATACACCATAGGACCACTACCTGTGACTGAAGGCTTAAGGCATAGGAGCTGAAATATCAAATCCTCCTCTCCTCATAACATCATTTGAAATAATCTTCTGAAATCACAAGGTTCTAATTGGACCAAGCTCCTTTTGTTTAGCCCCTTTCTATTTATCCTCCACGTGATTGGGTATAGTGATTGGAGGCTTGGTACTTAGGTGCTTAAGGCTTTGGGCTTCTTGTAGTACCTATCTCCATTTATAATTCATGATTCACCCTCGGTCCTTTGGATGTTCATGACCAAGCACCTTCACATATCGAAGACTCCTTCACCATTAAAACTTTTGAAAGAGGAATTAACATGGTAGTTACGATATTTCACACTTTCGATATGGCCCATACCTCTTGGTGCTTGGCCCTAGCTCTCCACCTTTGGTTCTTTGAGTTTACCATGACCAAGTGCTAGTATATTTTAGAGCCCTCTCATCAGCAGTTTCCAATCAGAGAATTAAATTTAGAGTTATGATGACTCCCACTTCCGATATGGCCCATTTCTCTTGGTGCTTGGCCCCAGCTCTATGCCTTTAGTTCTTTGAGTCTTTGCGACCAACCGCCACTAGAATTCAGAGCTCCCTCCATCGGAAGATTTTTAAATAGGAATTAAAAGAGAGTTACAATAATCTCCACCTCTGATGAGCTCCTAGATCTTGAGTGTTAAATCTCCCTTGGCTCAAAGTCATGTGGATTTCTCATGACCAAGTGCGGACTTATATCAGAAGCCCCCTTTTCATTAGCACTTTTGGAAAAGGATTTAAATTAAATTTACTAGGTTTCCAAACCTCTAAAGAAATTCCCCTTATATGTCGATGTTCTAATGTCCCAATATCACGATGTGTCAATGTGTTAGACCTCCAACATTCTGATCTCCAATATTCTAATGCTCCTTCATTCCCAAGGCTTCAAATCTCTGAACTTCAACAAACCATATATTTTGATCCATGAGTCCAATTTTGGATTCCACATATCGTTGGAAATATTGTTCATAGCACTTTCCAATGGGGAGGGTCAAACATAGGCTTTGAGTCGTTCTACTACTTTGAAGATGACTATAAAATTATCTGCTCATTGACTTTTTGGACAGATGAAATCACACCCACCATGATGATCATCTACATGAAGCTTGTAGCTACCATAGGAATCCTTATGAGCCATGCATGTTTTGTAAGACACATTATTTCTAGTTTGGTTGACATCAATGCCAACATTCGTGCATAATACTAGCACAACCACCACCAACTGCCTAATACTCACTCATGAGAAGACACTCATGATACCTCAATGATGAACCCTTGGGGACATTAAAATTCAAATCAAGACTAATGGATCTCTTTTTCACTCTTTTGACATCATTTGGAAACATTCGAACAATTTTGAAGTGACAGCAACAACATTAATAAAATGCCTTGAACAATTACTAAAATAATATTTGCACATGAAATATTGTCTACACAATTGATGATATACCCTCTATAGCATTGTTTAAATATTCCCTATAACATTGCTAAAATATTCCATGCACAATTGCTAAGATATTCCCTATATAGTTGCTAAGATATTTTCTACATATCTCTACAAATATTTTTTGCACAACAATTGTTCTCAACATAACTGTAAGGTTCTTAGTAATGTTGTAGCAAATGTTAGTAGCACTATAATATTATCAATAGTATTACAATTTTTTTTACAACAATGCAATTCTTAATAGCACTGCAAGGTTCTCAACAATGGTGCAATAATTCTCAACAACATTACAAGGTGGATGGAAAATATACCCCAACATTCTCTCAATTTTCTTGCTAAGGGTTAAGGGGAGAACACATCAAATATGAGCTAATAATCAAGGCAACCCTTATGGACTAGCAAAATGACTTGAATTTATTTGTGCTCACTAGTTTCATAAATGTATTTGCAACATTTTGTAAGGTGTGAAACTTCTAAAGTGTTACCTTTATATCCTCTACCATGTCCCTATTGAAATTTTATTGGATCTATATATTCTTTGACATTGCATGAAAAGCTAGATTCTTAGCTAGGAAAATGAAATTGTTACTATCACATTGAATCCTGATAGCTTTCTGAATTAACCCTACTTTGGAAAATAGTTTCATAATATAGATGGCCTCCTTATAGGCATTTGTAGTTGTCATATAATGCATCTTTGTAGTGAATAAATTGAACATAACTTGTTTCTCTCTCATCCAACTCACTGCTCCACCAAACAATCGAAACACCTAACCACTTGTAGATCTCCTTCTATCTATAACCTTTATCCAATCAAATTCCACATTACCCTATATATGCACTAAGTGATAGTTCCTTAAAAATCGCTATGATAACAAGTTAAATGTTCACAGGTACCTCATAAATATCTAAATACCTTATTTATGGCAACCTAGTGTTCACATCGAAGATTAGCCATGAACTGACTCAAAACCCCCATTGCTTGGGTAATGTATGTTTCAATACACACCATAGCATACATCAAAATACCAAATGCATTAGTTTAAGGAATAGAGGCCATATTGTCCATCTCTATAGGTGTTGTTGGACATTTTTCTATTGATTTTTCCTAGAACTTTAGATCAGGTCTATGTCTAATCATGATCATAAACACACTGAAATACACACAACTTTAATCCCTTTACACAGCTAAACTGTAACAACAAGGTACACAAAAATTTTGCAAACCCAAAACTTGTTTTTATTACAACTTTAATCAAACAAACATAGGGCTCCCATACCAAGGATCAAGGCCCTTACAAAGCCCCGATACAAGAAAATGCTAGGGCTTGAAGTCAACAACTTATGACTGGTAATCTACCCAAACAACAAGAAATAAATCACTGACTTACTTGTTGTAGATGAATTTTACTTATAGCCCTTTGGTACTCTTGTTCTTGGTATAGATGGTAGTTTCTTTTCTTCCTTTCTCATGGCGTAATTGCACCTTCAATATCTTTGTACTCCTAAAGAGAAATACTTTCTTGTATTATTCTTTATAAATAATGAGTCCATACACGTGAGGAGAGTTTAGATGCTGGAAGAATAACATATTATAGAGTTTTAATAACCCAATGTTTCTGACTGCCAAGTGAGTCCATCCTTAGGTGATATGTCAATATTTAAGAATAATTATGATATATCTGGAGCTAATCTTAATATATATATATACTATATATTTATATATTATATATATTATATAGTCTATATATATATAGAGTAATAATTTATGAATTTTGTTGGCCATAATTTTATTAGTTTAGTATATTATTAATATTGAATTTTAAACATTAGATTTTTAGCTTAATCATTTATTATAATACCTTGTTTAATTAATTATTTTGGTGATAATTAGTTATAAATTAATATCTATTTATTTATAAAAGTTTTATTGCGTATTTAGTTTTAAATTTATGGATACTTTTTGGATTATAATTACTAAAATTTATTTGAATGTAAATTTCTTTTTTATATCATTATATTAGATCAATACAGAAATAGATTTATATAAATTAAAGAAAGCACTATTTTGTTGGATTAATAAAAAGAGAGGATTGTTTTGTTAGATTTAATCTATATATTTATGTATTAAATTAAGGTTAATTAGTTGTTAGTTTTTTGTTTTTTTTTTGTTGTTTTTTTTTTTTTTTTTTTTTTTTTTTTTTTTTTTTTTTTTTTTTTTTTTTTTTTTTTTTTTTCTAACATGAGGAACTATTATAATCAAAGGAAAATTTATTGAGAAATATTTTGATGGAATTATATATTTAATAGGATGAGCTTTTATGAGAGGATGTTAGATTAAATTCAGAAATTGATCATTATCTTATATGAAAGAGGATTTAAAGAAATAATGAAAATTATATAAAGGAAATAGAATGATCAGGGGTTAATTTATTATAAGGGATAGCATTTAATCATTAGTTTTTTAGGATTTCAAATAAAGGTTTCCACGTGTTGCTTAGTTTTAATCCATCGTCACGATTCAAGTTGTTCTTTCTTTTTTCTATTTCTATGGCTTCCTTAATTTTCCTTTTAAAATAATGGTCCTATCTTTTAATTAGTTTAGCTTCTTCCATCCAGATATAATGAGAGGAAGAGTGAACATGTTCCACTAAGGCAGATTTTGAGGTCCTTTCTCTTCTTAAGTTAGATGTGTGTTCTTTGATTATGATGTTGAAAGACCTATGTGTTTCACCTATATATTCTTTGCCACATGAACAAGGAATAATATAAACACCTTTTTGTAGGTTAGGGTTTATGGGGTCTTTCACGGAGTTAAATATTTGTCTAATGGTGTAAGGAGGGGTAAAATTTACATTAATATAATGTTTCTTAAGAATTTTAGTAATTTTGTTAGTGGCTCCTTTTATGTATGGAAGGGAGACTTTAGGAATGAATGGCGAATTTTGATCTTTGTTGTTATTGTTATTCTTACTTAGGGATTGGTTCATGGGCTTTCTTAATGGTGTTCTTATTATAAACATTTAGTTCAAATACCTTGCGGAGATGGTTAAGTTCATAGTTTAGATCGTCAGGGTCAGATATTCTGGTAGCCTTAGTGGTTAGGGTCCTTATGATGCCAATTTTCGATTTAGGGTGGTGATGAGAATTTGCATGTAGATATATCTCAGTATGAGTTTTCTTTCTAAAGACTTAGAAACTAACCATTCCTTATTTTTAAGTTAGAAGGATATCTAGAAAGGGAAGTTGATTGTTAGTTTCAATTTCGATGGTGAATTTTATATGGTCAGAGAGATTATTTAAGTGATTGAGGAATAGGTTTAGTTTTTCTTTCCCATGGCTCCATTTGGAAAATATGTCATCAACATACCTTTTCCATTCTGCAGTGGTATATGGAAATGAATTAAGGGATTTTTGTTCAAAATGCTCCATGTAGATATTGGCAATTATGGGGGATAGAAGAGAGCGCATAGCAACTCCATGGGTTTGCTCATATTTTTTACCTTTGAAACTGAAGTATGAGGATTTTAAGCAAAGCTCCAAAATCTCCACAATTTCTTTATCAGTGATTTCCCTCATGATATTGATGGCTTCATCAATAGGAGTCATAGTATAGAGTGATACAATATCAAAACTAACCATGAGGTCATCATCCTTCATTTCTATGTTTTTAATCCATTGAAGAAAAGAAGAGGAAGCCTTAATATAAGATGGGGTCCTTCAATATAGGGTTCTGAGTTTCTTAGCAAGGTATTTCGCAAGAAGGTAAGTAGGCGAACCTATGGTGTTAACTATAGGTCTGAGGGGTATGTTGGGTTCATGAACTTTATGAGCGCCATAGATTCTTGGTATAATAGAACTGTTAGGGGTGATTTTCTTTTTAGTGATGTCATCAAGAGATGACTCTTTGATTTTCTTTCTTACTTCACGAAGAAGTTTATCTTTGTGGTCTTTATTAATAATTTTATAACAACCACTATTATTTAGATGTTCATCCATTTTATTTTCATAATCGATTCTATTCATGATAATTGTTGCATTACCTTTATCAACCTTTAGGATGACTAGGTTTTTGTTTTTCCTGAGTTTATTTAAAGCTCCTTTTTCTTCTAAGGATATGTTGGAAGAGGGGGCTTTAGAAGTTCTGAGAATTTTGGTAATATCTTGTCTAATTTCTTCACTTTTAGTTATATATAGGTCCTTAATTGCTACTTCAATATTACTAAGGACCTCATCCACAGCTATTTTATTAGGATTTGTGGAAAAATTTAGACCTTTTTTCATAATGGAATTGGTTTCATGGTCTAGATGGATGTCTGTTAAATTAATAACTGCATTTTCTGATTTCAAAATTTGATGATGATTGGGATTTATGGGTCGAGTTTCGAAATTCTGAGAGATGGACAAATTATAAAATTTTGAATTCAAATGATTGGGATTGATGGCCTGAAGACCAGTCTCTGAAATTGAGAATTGATTATTCTGAATGCTTGCATTGCTGCCACAAGGGATGCTGGAGTAGATGATTTGTGTAGGAGAATTATGCCCCATGATTGCATTGTTTTCATCACGAGGGAAGGTGGATAGGATAACCTACAAAATAATGCCTTAATCACTGAATACATGGGCAGGATTATGCCCCACAACTATGTTATTATCATCACATGGGAGGGTGGATGAGATATCATTGTTGCTGCCACAAGGGATGCTAGAGTAGATTTACGTAGGAGATTTATGCCCCACGACTGTGTTGTTGTCATCACATGGGAAGGTGGATGGAAATACATGAGCAACAATATGCCCTATGACTACGTTGTTGTCGTCACATGGGAGGGTGGGTGATGTATCATTCGAAAGAATGGGATGATTGGGATCAGTGACAAGAGGAAACAACATGTTGAGAGGAAGGGAAAAACCTTGGTTGTTGAGTTTGTGACCGTGATTCAATGTAGTATGGGAAAATGGGGAGTTAGGTTGCGCTAGGGGAGTGTAGATCATCAAAGCATTGAGAGGAGGAGGGTTGGGTTAGTTCTTGCCTGATTCATGGGGTTGGGTACTGATTCTGGATTACACCCTAGGGTGTGAACCGTTGATATTAACTTGGGTGTTGTCGGTAGTGTTAAAGGGTAGCGCATTAATGCCCATACTATATGAATGTGAAGTGTCCTGGTTGCTAGATACCAGGATTGAATGATCCTCCTCAGATGAGTTGATATTTCTGAGAGGGAGGGAATTAAGTAAAGTGATGTCCAAACTAAGGTGGGTGCTAATTGCAGTTTGTATTCTAGAGGAAGTGTAGTGTTGATGAGAGGGCATATTATATTCTATGATTAATTGTTCAAAGATGGGAGATGGAGAGTTAAAAGGCATGCGTAAGTTATTAGGCTTCTTGTTAATTTGGGAGCTCAGGGAAAAATTCCATCCTTTGGATAACCTTTCTCATCTAGGGAAGACCCTTTGTTCTGTCAAGGAAAAAAATATTTTTAATGTGAAAACCCAAATGTGCACAAAAGTACAGGTCGAATTTAAAGACAAATTGGGTCTCCAAAGAAGCGTATAAATACAAGTCAAGACTACCTCTTTTGGATACACATCACTCACATCATCTTCTTCTCTTCGAGGTTCACAAAATTCTGAAAATTGCAAGTCTTCTCCACACATGCGAGTAGGGGAGAGAGAGAATTTCAGGAAGGCTGAAATCTATCTTTGACTAGCGTTGACATTTGGGTATTTGGGCATAACTTGACTTGGTTAGAATTCAGTTTTTGATCTATTATTGGAGGTTTCATTTTTGGCACAATGACCAAGGTTTTCTGGGTACTTTGACTATAATTGGGCAGAGACTTTGACCACAGGTTTGACCGTGAACTTTCTCTCTTCATAGAACAATTTTAACTAAGTTGTTTGGGACTATTTTGACTTCATTTTGACTAGAATTTAAGGCAGCATTCTTTCTCAGTTGACTGAGATATTTTGGAGGAGTTTAATTGTTGATTTTTGGATTAGTTACGACATCTTTGCCTATTGTTGACTTTAACAAATTTGTATACTTTGAATTGGTGATTAGATTTGACTTCGAGGCTCATCTATTGATATTAGTTAGTTGATCTTGTGGATGGTCAAATAATTCCCTTTGACTTTGTTGTTGATGAATTATATCATTATATCTCTCTACTAATTTTTTTATGGAAACCCAATAAGAAGAAGAAATTGAAAGGGCTATCCCCCTTGTTGGGTTTTTCCCTAGTCTTTGAAGAAATTGGGTGTATCTTGTTATTTCCCTTGATTATCTTATACTATCATTGCATTTACCGTTCTATCTAAAATTTCGATTTCTTACTGGAATTTGATTTCAAAGTGATTACTAATTGAAGCAAAGAATTGGGCTAGAGTGATTGTATCAACATAGAATAATGGGAAATTCACATGGTATCAGAGCTAAGGTGAAGACAAGTCCAAGGATACAAGAGACAAGAGCAATAATATTTGAAATAAGCTAAAGGGTCCTATTTGACCTAATCAATATATCTACCTCTTTCTTCAAGGATAATGAGAATTTATGTGATTCATCTAACTTTGTTTCTTGGAAGATCAAGGTGGAAGTGATATTGGATGAAAATTGTGTCCTAGAATTTGTGGTAGGAAAATTTCTTCAGCCTCTAGAGAATGCTCATGATGCTACCAAGTCCAAGTATAAGAAAGCTGAGATCAAAGATAATAAAATTCTTATTGATTCTTTGCAAGATAATTTACTTGTTTATGTTGGAAAATTGAAGAAGTATAAGGAAATTAATGATAAGTTGGTTGGGATGTATGTGGTCAAAAATTTGAATAATATCCTCTCCTTAAAGAATAAACTCAAGGAAATGAAAATGAACAAGGGAAATTTGTTCAATCCTATGTCATGAGGGTATCTGAACAAAGGGATCAACTACAAACGACTGGTGAGACTATATATGATAGAGAGTTGGTGATGGACACTCTTCAATCTCTTCCTCCTATTTGGGAAACCTTCATCACTAATATATGTTAGAAATACTGGGGGGAGGGGGGGTAGGGGGTGAAGCAGTATGTCATGTGCAATTTAATTTTACTTAATTTATGCTTTCATTTCAAACTTATCTTGAACCATTATTGTGTTATAAACCATGAAAAAAATTAAGTATAAAAGGATGTAAAGAAGGAGAATGAAAAATACATCAACCCATAAGGACAATATTTTTAAGTGGAAATCCAATGTGGGAGAAAACCACCACTGCTATCATCTTTGCCTTCTTTTCTTATTATGAAGAAAATATTTTACATCTTGTACTAGCACAAACTCTTACTAGTACATAGGATCCTACATGTAGGAGGCTGAAACCTCCACAAATTCTCCACCTCTTATTGTAAGGAAGATACTAATCCCTAATCAATTTTACTAGCTCCTACTAGAAGGAAGATCATGTTAAAAAGTGTAACTAGGTTCAGTCTTCATAAGGACGTGTGGAATTGTAATTTTAGGTATTTGTTGAAAAGAAGAATAATAAAATTATTATTGGAATGCTTCTCTTATGGGTTTCATGAGCAAGGAATTTTATTTTAGTAATGGCTCCCATTGTGAGCCTTTAGGATTTTTCATCTAGTCATAAAATTCAATTTAAGTCTATGTCATGTATGAAGGACCCTTCTTGGGCATATTAAAATTATGTATGAGTCAATAGAAATTTAAAGTATCCCTCTAGGGAAAGCACAAGGAATCCCTCTTCAAGTTAGATTCAAATGGAATTGATTAACTCTTCCAAACAATCATGTTAGCTCACCCTAGTCATGTCGACTTATTATAGAGGAAAACCACTATAAATAGGGCCATATGAATTTCATTTAGACACATAATTTCGGTGATCAAGTCTGAGGTAGAAAGTGTGAAGTATGGTAGAAGAAGGAGCTCAGAAAGAGAAATTAAAGAGAAGTCTGAAGTCTAAAGTACGAAGGACATAATAGAATCCTTAAAACCATAGAAGTGAAGGAAGGCAACATCGAAGTCAATAGATGTATTTTGGGACTGTCTTTGGGAAGAAATCCTCTCACACGAGAGGAAAAAGGGGACTGTTATTACTGCAGAAAAGAGTGAATTATGTTGAAGAATCTGAGTTAGAAGAAGATATCATTCAGGCCAAGAAAAGGATATTAAGGGGTTGGATTTCCATAGATATCTCACATTTGCTACATCTAAGGTTCCCAAGGAAGTCAAATTAAGGTACAGGTCTGAAGTAGTGAAGAGGAAAATGAATTCTAAAGGGTAGCCGAGAAAGATGAAAAGTTTGACTCAAGTAAGAAGGATCCCATCAAGGAATATTTTGGACTTGGTCTTGGAGTAGAAAATAGGTCAAGGGTTTTGTCTTTGTATTTGTCAATTGGAATCTCTATACGAAGAAGAATTTTTTTTGGATTTTACTCTCAAAGAGTGAGAGGTTTGGCCCTGGATGATAGCCTCTATTTGTGTCTCTTGTCTCTTTATGGTTTATTCATTAGTAGTTGTTTGATGAAGAATAAAACTAATAACCTAAGTAAAATAAGATCCTAATCTAAAGAAGTAAAAAGCAATGACAAGAAGTTACTAATTAAAGAGAAATCACATAATTACTATGCCCTAGATTTCTCAACAACTCCTACTCCCTCACTATGTTTATCGGCTACCGCTAGAAGGAAGCTCCTACTCCCTCACTGAAGGCTACAACCCTCAACACCTCTATAGACCATGTTTCAAAATTTTCATATTGGATCCACACCCAAAAAATATGCTCAAACTTAATACCAAGATACCAATCACTGATCAAACTAAATAATTGAATATCAATATGCCAATTACCAAATAACTGAATACCAATTACACCACTACAACTATATCAACAAATATACCAATCCATAACCAAATCAATCTTGTAAAATTCCAAATCAAACAATCCATAACACCGTCAAGCCATACCCAACCAAATCCCATCAAGTACCATGTCAAACCTTAATTGGCCAACATTGTCAAACGCCAAGTCATATACTTATTTCAAATCAAATTCCATCCATCAATACAATCAACATCAATCATCCATCAAATTCAATGTCACCAAACCAAATCCTTCTCTTATCAAATACCAATCCAATGATTCTCATTAAGCCATCAAGTCATATTCTTATAACATACTCATCAAGAAACCAAATATCTCAAAGACCAAATCATCCTCAAATAAAGCATTAGCACAATGAGAAAAACAAGTTCCCTAATAAATTGATCTTTATCTTAATGTACCCATAAATCAATACATCATGTAACAATTTTCATCAAACCTTTTCTTTATAATACCAACTTAGACGCATGATAATGAAGCAAAATTTATAACATATAGGGCTCATGAACCATCAACCCTCAAGGAACTCAATCAATGGTAGTTGAACCTTAGCAATATAAAGGAATCTCGGAGGATAAACAATCTCAAAAGAAGAGAAGTAGAAACAAACTCAAGGTAGAAATCATATCGATAATAATTTGTCTTATGCCCTTACTATTTCTGCAAAACCCTTTAGTAGTCACTAATCTTCTATCACTGTGAAGCATAACCCTTTTTTCTATGCACTGAACATAAGTCCAGAAATATTAAACTTGTGCATTGAATACAACATTTCACTTAATAGAATATTTGAAGGAAACATTATAACACTTATTTATTCACATTATAATATCATTTCACCATTACAGTGACCAAGATGATCTATCTTTTCGAATTATAGAACTAGACTGACCAAGCATCATTCAAATCATTGTTATCAAGCAGACATCTTCAGTAGTACAATATCGAACAAGAGGAGTGTTACACAACATTTTGTCACTGTCCCTATACTCCCCATTCCTTGATCTTGGAGGACATCTACAGTGAACCTCACACACTTTCCCTTCATGAAGAAACCCCCATTGTGTCCCTCTTCATGAACAGATCAATTCCATTTTGCACCATTTCCCCTGAAACTTATGTTTTTCCCAGTTTACAAGACCAACGTTAATGGCCCATATCTTCCTCGCACTGATATGCAGGGATTAGCACTATCCCTAGCAACGAATAGAGTGACTAAGCTATGTTCCAATCGTGTTGGTCCTGATATGGAAAGTTTTTTATATTAAGAGCTGAAGCTTCAGCTCTAGAAGCTTCATAACGGAAGTCTGGTAAATGGTTTGGCTGGATGGGGTCAGGGATGTCAATTTGGGCTCCTTTCACCTATAATCATGGAACTACCTCAAGGGATAAGACCTTATCCCATGAGAAGAGGATCCATCTCCTATCCATTCATCTTATATAAACCTCCCTTTTTCCCAAGCACAAGTTAGTGTTGATGTTGGTGTGCTAGTGCTATTTTGTTTTAGATTAAACAACAAGCTATTCATATTTGTAGCTATCTAGTTGTTTGAGGGAGAAGTGTGATTTGGTTTGGAGTGAAGCCTAAAGGGAAGAGCCTTAAAACTATTGTTGATTGAGGCCATCATGGAATGTTAGCAGAAGTGTGTGGGAACCTGGTCTTGTCATAGGAGAACAATGTCAAGACAATGGTTGTAATCTCTCTTTGATATCAATATATATGAAACTATCGATTGATTTCCTACATGTTTTGTCACCTTACATATTCATGGCTTGATGTTTCTTGACTTTTTAAGTAGGTTGAATTACAATTTGTTTATTATGACAGTTGTTATTTGTCATTGTTTACTTGTTTCAGGTGCTTAAAGAAGGAAACAATAGATAGATGGAGCGAGCAAGTAAGGACATCATCATACAAAATAAGCATACTAAGAGGTAGGCCCTCTTAATTGTTTCTAACCTAAGGAAATATTCCATAGAATTTATCGAGCTAGAGGATTTTGTTTATGTCCAAACCTATAACTTTACTGCACCAAAAATTGGCGACTCCACTAGGGAGTTTTGTAGCTTTTGGATCCATAGAATTGGTGGTCATGACGACGTGGTATAGATCAAATGGAAGGAGAAAAATGACCGGCCCAACCTAGGAAGGTCAACGATACAAAGGAGGATATCCCAACCTGACACATAGTAGAAAGTGTCATGTTCAAGAGTGAGTTGCCGACACAACTGATTAGATTTCCAAATTCCCCCCCACCATCTAGACAGGTACCCCAATTATTTTTAATCGTAAGCTTGAAGGGGATAGCATATTCTTGCACTGTAAGTTCATCCTTCAAACGAAATTGACCTTGTAAGTTTAACAAGCCCTAGGAAGGAGAAGCTCATGTTTGTCATGACGATGAATCCAATGTCCTTTAATATTTTAACGAGTCTGACAAAAGTGTAACTTGGTATCTTTTTTCATGTTTAGAGAGTTTAAAAAAGACACAGAAAAGAAAACTCCACATGGTCCCTTTTCATACTATTAGGGCCTAAATCTACCTTAGGCTGAGAAAGGTAGGATCTAGGGTAACATCAAACCACGCTTAACCTAGTAGCTAGCCGTACCAGGTCGGGAGAGGGCTCTCTCTTGTCAATCACAACAAAAATATGATCAACAAGGGCTTGAGATGACTGATATGATGACTAATTTTAGGCTAGGTATGTGTGCAAAATAGTTTTATTGAATTTAATGATGTTTTTGTTGGCTCGAATGGAAAGGCAGATTTTAGGTGCAGGGAATGAGGCTCAGTCTTGCAGAGATCTCAATAGGGCAAGGTAGGCAACTGATTTTGGCACTTGAAATTGAATGAGATGGAGAAATCAAATAGGTGAGGAGCTGAAGAGGGCAAGAAAAGCCATGGATCCTCTTTAAACAGCTAAAAACATCAAGAAACTAAAGCAAACCTTTGGTATAGCACTACAATTTCAATGGATTCTACCTTCACTCTTGTTTGATTTAGTTAAGAAGAAAAAAGATAGATAATGACATAACACATAATTAAATTAACAAATACAGAATAAATCATTGTAACAAAACAAAATGCCACATGAATCCCAAAGAGTGCTGCAAACCCTGGTCTCTATTCCTTAGCCAAAATTGCTGATATGAGTGTACAATGAAGCTCCTTGCTTTCTCAAAATTCCAACCATGCTAATGACTGAAAAAACATAAGATATAGACAAACCATAACTCATCCTAGCCTCTAGGGGTCAAGCTCACAAGTTTAGGAGCTGTTCCAACTAATCCTAAACTGAAAACTAGAAACTAGGCAGTGGAACAACATGCCTCTAGAAACTAGGGAACCGATTCATTTAGTTTAAAACAAATTTTTTGATAGATGAATCTACCTCCATAAGTGAAAATTTGACATATTTACATCATGATCCATCCATTTACATTAAATTACATCACAAATTTGACATTAAGAAGGAGAAAAAGTCAAACTGTCAAAAGCTAGGTGAAAAACAGAGTATACTTGGTCAACCTGAGCAAAATTTCCCCTATGCGCCGCGCTGATTTCTCTATGCATAGCGACTGTGTGGAGCCACTTTTGGAGGCCTTCCCAATGTCCAAATTTTCTCCAAGTCTTATTTTTGGAATATTCTTGTCTACTTTCCAACCCAAGTGGAATTTTTGAATTTGGCCTCCATTTGCTCTTTTAAAATTTAGTTCTTCCAACACTACTTCCTCTGTGTGAAAATAGGGGCAGTAAGGTCATTTTTTGAGTGTTTTTGACCTTTTTGAGGGCCCAAAACCTGTCAAAATTTCTTGGCCATTGGTAGGAAAACATATTTTTCCATGCCAAATCCAAAAATGATGAGTATTTCTTATTTGGAGGCTCCCATCAAAAGAGAGTGCCAGGTGGCGCGGCGCATAGGGCCGAAAACGCTATTTTTTGTGCCAAAAATTCCAAAAATGCAAAAATTGTCCCGAATTTTTTGAAATTTGGGCTGAGTCTTCTCCATTAGGCATTGTGTTGGGCCAAGGAAGCCTCATCCAATATCTGAAGTCTATCATGCTCCTTTCACCTCCTTTATGCCCCTTTCAATTTTGCCTTTAAGCTCCTAATTCTTGCCTTGCAGACTTTGTTTCTCGCCATGTAATGATAAACCATATGCCTCAACAATTTCTCCTCCTTCTTGGCCTTCTCCAACAACCTCTCTAAGTGGATATTAGCTCTTTCAAGCCATGATTCTTGATCAGCATTGATTTCTTGCTCCAGTGATGTGAGCTCCACCTTCCTCCTTTTGGCAGCTTGGCAGTTCTCTCGTATGTTTTGCAACTCCATAATCGCTTGCTGATCCTCAAGCTACTTGTTTTTTTCTCCAGGTGCTTTATTATCCACTTAGCTCTTTCCAATTTGAGGGACAAAGCATTGATATCCGCCTATTGCTCCTAGATGACCTCTTTGAGTTTTGAGCTTTGTGGGCCCAAATCAGTGTCATCGCCCTCAATGAGAATGAAATCAATCTCCTGCTCGCCTGAACGCCCCTCATCCTGTAATGGCCCCTTGCCTTTGTCCTGAACCTGTTGTGCTGATGAAGGAAGCGAGAGCCCTTCCAACCCGGGTGGAGATAATACTCGCTTTGCTGCTACAAACAACCGTCTAGTGCCCTTTTGATAGGTGATAAACATCGACATACTAGCGATTTGTGTCTGATGACCCTCTTGCTGATATGAAGGTTCACCTGTCTCATGCAAAGCCTCTGGAGGTCCCTGAGGAGCTGTAAAGAACTCACGAGAAATGAATTCCTACAAAGTGATGCCCTGCAAATCAAGTTGATGGATGACCACAATTTTAATGAGAGCAAAATGATATATATTGTTGAATTGCTGCTACTGAGTCTTGTGTTGTACTAGGGTGGTCATCTTCTCAATTTTTCAGCACATGAAGTAGGGGAGATTCATCATTATCACCCTGGTAAAGTGCATCAGTGGCCTGATATGATAGGCATATAAGCAAGAAAACTGACCCTCACAGTTGAAATACTTCATTATCAATTTCATCAAAGGAGCATATGAATCTTTCAGGTACCGAAAAGGAAAAGCTCTGCTGAGTCATCTCAAAGACCCGGGCTTGATGTATGGTTCATAACGTTTCTTTTCAATTTTCTGCCTTTTGTTCCATTGCTCTCCAATATTAGGAATACTGATTGCTAGAGAAATAGATTCCGGTGTTAAAGTGAATGTTACACTAGCTAGAGTGGCTTGACCATCATGTAAATGAAGCACAAACAAACGGGCCAACTCATGGTGAAACTGGACTCTAGAAACCATCTCACAGAACTCATAGCAGGACTGGTGTTGAAAACAAGTGATGGAGAGAGGGCAGGCATGTAGCTTAGCAAGAGTAGTGGGTTCCTCTCGTATATGTTTGCCATCTTTATGAGGCCTCCGGGGTGCATGTACCTCTGTAGGAAAATCACTATGTGTCTCTTCTTCATGATCATATGAAGGATTAGACTCCATCCCTGCTAGTAAGTGAGATTTCTTGATGAAGAGTAGGAAATTTATGGTGTTTTTTATTTTCTGCCACTAGGGGAAAAGTATATGAGGGGCTGTGGAGGGAAAGAGTATGAGGGATTTTGGGATTGTTGGGACAGGGTTTTTTTTGGGAAATAGGGGATTAGGGAGTGATATGTAAGCTTTAGGGACAACACTTAGGGCTTAGGGATTTATATTTAGGATTTGGGGGTAGGGGTAGATGATTTTTCGAAATATGGGAGTTAGGGAATGGGGAAATAAATTGGAAAAATGAATGAGGGAGTGGACAAATGAAGAAGTGGAAGAATAAATTTTAGCAACAAAATGATAAGTTTCAAATCGTAAGAAATATTTTCTTGAGAGATGCAAAGAAGTAGGGTTTGATTTTTCTTTACAAAACCACCATAAACTTTATGAAAAACTTCTTCACTAGCCAAGAGGAGAGGTTAACTTACTTGCTCACTAGAGGTTTTGGGCGATTTTGGCGATTTGAGGAGGTTTTTGAGTGAAACAGGCTTGGCAGCTCTATGCGCCGTATCTCAAACCCAATGCGTTGTGCCTCCTAAGTACATCGCGCCAGTTGAAATTTGCACTAAGAATCGCGGCCCTATGCGCCGCGCCACCTGTGTGCGCCGTGCCACTCACCTAGCGCACCGGGCCTCTGATTTTGCACAATTTCTCTCCAATTTCACTTGCTTTGCTCAAACACGGCCTTGAACTTACTCACACTTTGTTGCTTAAATGGAAATGAGCTTGTGAATTGAAGAAATGATTTATATACAAGGACCTTAAGTTTTTGTTTCATAAAAACCCACTTTTACAATGTTTGGAATATGACTTTATTTTTCCACTCTGTTTTTTAGGCTTTTCACTTTATTTGAACTTTTTTATGAACTGAATGACTTGTTTTTTGTTTGCTTTGTAGGGGATTGGAGCTACTGAGACTTGGGAAAGTGACCAGGGTTGCTTCTGGAGTTATTTACATATGAAAGAAAGGAAATTACATTAATTTATACAATAAAACTTAAAATACTCTGCTTTTCCTCAAAATAGAGTTTTGATGAAAAATACATCTCTCAACAATTTTTATGAAATTTATTGGTACTGGAACCTCCTCATGTGCCTGCTGACTATTATTGGACATTTGGAGACCTTTTTTATGAAACCATAGACCTAATGGAAGCGAAACCCTAGAAATGACTCTTGGAATTTTTAAATACAAAAAGGTGATTGCATATGATTTTGATGACTAAAAATGGGCCAGCAGGTAAAGGACATGAGGGAAAATGTACAACAAGCTACTACTGTCATATGATCCATGCTCCTAACGGAATGCAACTGACTGAGTGGGACACCTAATAGGCAATGCAACAAGAGGATTTGATCTCTGACGGAGGGACAAAGATACCGACACTAACATTGGCTCCAATGGGGATGGTAGCTCCTTGGAGGTACCAAGAACTACAGATCTTTGGGAGAGCAGACAAGTGCCTTCAGCTTGGGAAATGGAGTCAATAATCTTCAAAACACCCAAAAACTAATTACTATAAAACTTTGTCTCAAGACTCATAGTTGAACTGACTTAATTCAAAACTGAAACAAGACTCTCAAACACTGAAACTAGACACTCAATTGAAACTATCTCTAAACTGACTGAAACAAAAAATGACTCAAGACTGACTTAACTAAAACAAGTACTTACAAAGATTTTAAATGGAAATATACCATCAAGATTTGAGGGCTTCAAATCATGATGACAACCACCTGCCTACTGATGAAATATGTACAATCATGTGAAGTGGGCCTTCCAATGTAACTAATCTAGCAGATGGCTACATACTGAAATTCTGCTTTCACTTTCCCCGAGCAAGCAGAATGATGTACATGTAGGCAACTCACAATAAGAACTGAAACCAAGGCTTATGCTAACGAACCAGACAACATTCGTCTTCTTTGGTTCTTGTAAAAGAATGCCGAAGGGACCTTGAAAATCCTGAAGCACTAGCTTGTCTTGAGATCCAGCAGCAAAAATACAAGTACTCCCTTCATTCTGATTTGAAAGAACAATTGATTGTCGAGTGATAGGAAGGCATAAAGAGGTATAAGCTTCTGCTATTTGAGAGTCAGCTGTAAATTCCTCGAGCATGAGTAATTCTGGCATATTGTCTCTCTCAAGCTCATATTCCTCAATTTCATGGTCTAGGTCATTCTTAAACAAAAAACAATCTTCAAGATTATCAAACATGACAGCCTTATCATTTTCATGAAAGAAAGTATTATGTGTTTACGGATATATAAGGCTAATGTCAAGACTATCTTCATTTTCAAAAGAGAAAGAAGTTTCACCAACACCTTCTTGACCATGTGCAGACTACAAACCTGCATTAGCTTTGGTTGTAACTTGACCTTTCAAGAGTGGATCTAGCTCATCTTCAGACAAAGGAGATAAGACTTTTTGTTTCCTTTTTCTCAAGCAAGTATTGTCTTCTTGAAACAACATGTCTAAACATGAAAAACCTTACTGGCAGTCCTCAATTCCCTGATCTTCTGAAATTTGAAAACATTGTTGATCATCTTCATATGACATGGCAACCAAATTCTCATTTATCACTGAGTTATTGAAAGAAGATTTTTCACTTTATCACTGAGTTATTGAAAGAAGATTTTTCACTTACTTGAACAAAGGTTTCATCTTGTTTTTCATAAAATGAATGGAATACCTCCTCATGAAGGCTTTGTTCTAATGAAATGAGAACACTTGGGTCAATAACTCTGTCTTCTTCATTCCAGATGATCTCAACAGCAGAGCTCTCCTTCATGGGATTCAGAACAAGATACTCTTGATCATCATGATCTGAATCTAAATCTGAATTGGTCAACTTGAATTTATCACATTTTGAAATTGAAACTTGACTTTCCTGTATATTGTCTTCATCTATGGACAGATCTGAAGTAAAACCCTCTCCTTCATCATTTTCCATTGTACTCAGATCTCGATCCTGCTGCAAAGTTTCCTGAGTATCTTGATGAGTATCTTCTAAGTTCTCTTTATGCTACTAAAATGGATTTTCATACAGAGCCTCCATGATCTCATCATCCATGAAGTCATCATCTTCATAAACTTTCTCAAGACTTTCAATAAAACTATAAGAATTTTTGCAACAGTTCTGAACTAAATTTAATGATGGATAATATTATTTATACCTTTCAAAGAACATAGTATGAAAATCTTTCAAACAGTAAATACAAGCAGGCGACAAACTTTCATACCAAGATCGGGCTTCACCTTCCAGAGTGGCCATGAATATCTTCGTCAAGCAATCTTCGGGAAAATCAACCTTCAACTTGCGAATATGTATGTGAAATCTAACCAGATGTAAAGCAGCATCCTTCTTATCATCGTCTTTAAACATAGGCAAATTCCTTTGCCAATCTACCTTCAGAATTTTATGTGGAAAAATTGGAATGTGATCTCGGCTCATGGAGCATACCTTTGATCCAGCGAAACCATTTTGATAACAATGAATTCACCAAGAAATCCTTCAGGCTACTGGTTCTTGAAGAGTGGAGTTGCCATAAAAATTCTGAACCTTGGGATTCTTGACACTGGAGTCGTCAGGTGAATGATTTCAACCTTCATATGTGTCTAACTGTTTTCCACCATCAACAATCCGATCTAACTTGATTCATGTACTTGGGCAATTTGTAGGCCAGATGTTTCGTTTATAAGGCTAGACCAGAGATTGACTGAAGTAGCTTTTATCTACTTGCGCTAATTCAAAGAAAAAGCATTTCGAAGGCTACCTGGTTAATCTTCAGACTCCATCTGTAGTTTATAAAACAAAGAACACTAAGAAACAAATAAAATTTTCTTTCCCAGTATGGTCGCCACTATGTTAGAGCCTAAATCTACCTCAGGCTGAGAAAGGTAGGATCTAGGGTAACATCAAACCATGCTTAACCTGGTAGCTAGCCCTACCAGGTTGGGAGAGGGCTCCCTCCTATCAATATCAACAAAAATATGATCAATATGCGTTTGAGATGACTGATCGTAGGCTAGGTATGTGTGCAAAAGAGTTTGATTGGATTAAATGATGTTTTTGTTGGCTCGAACAGAAAGGCAGATTTTGGGTGTAGGGAATGAGGCTCAGTCTTGCAGAGATCTCAATGGGGCAAGGTAGGCAATTGATTTTGGCACTTAAAATTGAATGAGATGGAGATACCAGACAAGTGAGGAGCTGAGGAGTGCAAGAAAAGCCATGGTTCCTCTTCAAACAGCTGAAAATATCAAGAAACTAAAGCAAACCTTTGTTAGAGCACCCCAATTTCAATGGATTCTACCTTCACTCTTGTTTAATTTAGTTAAGAAGAAACAAGATAGATAATGACATAACAATAAGTAAATTCACAAATACAGAAGAAAGCATTATACCAAAACAAAATGCCACATGAATCCCAAAGAGTGTTGCAAACCCTGGTCTCTATTCCTTAGCCAAAATTGCTGATATGAGTGTACAATGAAGCTCCTTGCTTTCTCAAAAGTCCAACCATGCTAATGACTGGAAAAACATAAGATATAGACAAACCATAACTCATCCTAGCCTCTAGGGGTCTAGCTCACAAGTGTAGGAGTTGTTCCAACTAATTCTAAACTAGAACTAGAAACTATGCAGTGGAACAACATGCCTCTAAAAACTAGGGAATTGATTCATTTAATTTCAAACAACTTTTTTGATAGATGAATCTACCTCCATAAGTGAAAATTTGACATATTTACATCATGATCCATCCATTTGCATTAAATTACATCACAATTTTGACATTAAGAAGGATAAAAAGTCAAACTGTCAAAAGCTAGGTGAAAAACAAAGTATACTTGGTCAACCTGAGAAACATTTCCCCTATGCGCCACGCTGATTTCTCTATGCGTAGCGCCTATTTGGAGCCACGTTTGGAGGCCTTCCCAATGTCCAAATTTGCTCCAATTGTGCTTGTTGGAAAGGTATTCCTGTCTACCGTCTAACCTAGGTGAAATTTTTGAATTTGGCCTCCATGTTCCCCTTTAAAATTCAGTTCTCCCAACATTTCTCCCTATGTGTCAAAATAGCGGCAGTAAGGTTATTTTCTGAGTGTTTTTGACCTTTTTGAGGACTCAAAATCTGTCAAAATTTCTTGGCCATTGGTAGGCAAGCATGTTTTTCCATGTCAAATCCAAAAATGCTGAGTTTTGGTTATTTGGAGGCTCCCATAAAAAGTGAGCGCCAGGTGGCACGGCGCATAGGGCGGAAAATGTTGTTTTTTGTGCCAAAAATTCCAAAAAGGCAAAAAGTGTCCCAAATTTTTTGAGATTTGGGTCGATTCTTCTCCATCAAGAATTTTGTTGGTCCAAGGAAGCCTCAGCCAATATCTGAAGTCTATCATGCTCCTTTCGCCTCCTTGATGCCCCTTTCAATTTTGCCTTTAAGCTCCTGATTCTTGCCTTGCAGACTTTGTTTCTTGCCATGTAATGATAAACCATATGCCTTAACAATGTCTTCTCCTTGTTGACCTTCTCCAACAACCTATCTAAGTGGATATTAGCTCTTTCAAGCCATGATTCTCAATCGGCATTGATTTCTTTCTCTAGTGATGTGAGCTCCACCTTCCTCCTTTTGGCAGCTTGGCGGTTCTCTCGTGTGTTTTGCAACTCCATAATCGCTTGCTGATCCTCAAGCTGCTTGTTTCTTTGCTCCGAGTACTTTATTATCCACTTAGCGCTTTCCAAGTTGAGGAAAAAAACATTGATATCCGCCTGTTTCTCCTAGATGACCTCTTTTAGTTTTGAGCTTTGTGGGCCCAAATCAGTGTCATCACCCTCAATGAGAATGAAATCAGTATCCTGCTCACCTGAAGACCCCTCATCCTGTAATGGCCTCTTGCCTTTGTCCTAAACCTACTGTGCTGATGAAGGAAGCGAGACGCCTTCCACCCTGGGTGGAGATAATACTCGCTTTGCTATTGCAAACAACTGTCTAGTGCCCTTCTAATAGGTGATTAAACAATGGCATACTAGCGATCTGTGTCTCATGACCCTCCTGTTGATATGAAGGTTCACCTATCTCATGCAAAGCCATTGGAGGTCCCTGAGGAGCTGTAAAGAACTCACGAGAAATGAAGTCCTCCAAAGTGATGCCCTGCAAACCAAGCTGATGGATGACCACAATTTTAATGAGAGAAAAATGATATATATTGTTGAACTACTGCTGAGGAGTCTTGTGTTGTACTAGGGAAGTCATATTCTCAATATTTTGGCACATGAAGTAGGGGAGATTCATCATTCTCACCCTGGTAAAGTGCATCAGCAGCTTGATATGATAGGCATATAAATGAGAAAACTAGCCCTCATAGCTGAAATACTTCACTATCAGTTTCATCAAAGGAGCATATGAATCTTTCAGGTACCAAAAAGGAACAACTCTACTGAGTCATCTCAAATACCCAGGCTTGATGTATGGTTCATAATGTTGCTTGTCAATTTTATGCCTTTTGTTCCATTGCTCTCCAATATTACGAATATCGGTTTCTAGAGAAATAGATTCTAGTGTTAAAGTGAATGTTACACCAGCTAGAGTGGCTTGACCATCATGTAAATGAAGCACAAACAAACGGGCCAACTCATGGTGAAACTGGACTCTAGCAACCATCTCACAGAACTCATAGCAGGACTGGTGTTGAAACAAGTGATGGTGAGAGGGCATGCTTGTAGCTCAACAGTAGTGTGTTCCTCTCCTATATGTTTGCCACCTTTATGAGGCCTCCGGGGTGCATGTACCTCTGTAGGAGAATCATTGTGTGTCTCTTCTTCACGATCATATGAAGGATCAGACTCCATCTCTGCTAGTAACTGAGCTTTCTTGATGAAGAGTAGGAAATTTATGGTGTTTTTTATTTTCTGCCACCAAGGGAAAAGTATATGAGGGATTGTGGAGGGAAAGAGTATGAGGGATTTTGGGATTGTTGGGACAGGTTTTTTTTGGGAAATAGGGGATTAGTGAGTGATATGTAAGCTTTAGGGACAATGCTTAGGGTTTAGGGATTTATATTTAGGATTTGGGAAAATGGGATTTGGGGATAGGGGCAGATGATTTTTGGGAATATGGGAGTTAGGGAATGGGGAAATAAACTAGGAAAATGAATGAGGGAGTGGACAAATGAAGAAGTGGAAGAATAAATTTTGGCAGCAAAATGATAAGTTTCAAATCATAAGCAATAGTTTCTTAAGAGATGCAAAGAAGTAGGGTTTGATTTTTCTTTACACAACCACCATAAACTTTATGACAAACTTTCTTCACTAGCCAAGAGGAAAGGTTAACTTACTTGCTCACTAGAGGTTTTGGGCGATTTTGGCGATTTGAGGAAGTTTCTGAGTGAAACAGGCTTGGAAGCTCTATGCGTCGTGCCTCAAACCCAACGCGTCGTGCCTCCTGAGTGTGTCGCGCTAGTTGAAATTTGCACTGAGAATCGCGGCCCTATGCGCCAGGCCGCTTGTGTGCGCCGCGCCACTCACCTAGTGTGTCGCACCTCTGATTTTGCACAATTTCTCTCCAATTTCACTTGTTTTGCTCAAACACGGCCTTGACCTTACTCACACTTTTTTTCTTGAACGGAAATGAGCTTGTGAATTGAAGAAATGATTTATATACAAGGACCTTAAATTTTTGTTTCATAAAAACCCACTTTTACAATGTTTGGAATATGACTTTATTTTTCCACTTTGTTTTTTAGGCTTTTCACTTTATTTGAACTTTTTAATGAACTGAATGACTTGTTTTTTGTTTTCTTTGTAGGGGATTGGAGCTACTGAGACTTGAGAAAGTGACCAAGGTTGCTGCTGGAGTGATTTACATATGAAAAAAATGAAATTACATCAATTTATACAATAAATCTCTGAACAATTTTTTATGAAATTTATTGGTATTAGAACCTCCTCATGTGCCTGCTGACTGATATTGGACATTTTGGAGACCTTTTTGATGAAACCCTAGACCTAATAGAAGCGAAACCCTAGAAATGAGTCTTGGAATTTTTAAAGACAAAAAGGTGACTGCATATGATTTTGATGAATAAAAATGGGCCATCATGTAAAGAACATGAGGGAAAATGTACAACAAGCCACTATCGTTAGATGATCCATGCTCCTAATGGAATGCAACTAATTGAGCGGGACACCTAATAGGCAATGCAACAAGAAGATTTGATCTCTGACAAAGGGACGAAGATACCAACACTAACACGTACATTTGTGTCTCTCAAGCCCGAAAAGGTAGAAAACAATACTTGATAGAACCGTTTAACCATTTCAGTCAAGGATTACATTTTTTAAATAGTGCCTCCCAACCCGAAAAAGGGGTAAACTTATACTGGGTGCATGATGTTTCACATCCCTTAACTATTTTGAAACGATAAGGGCTTGACTATATTTTCACTTTTAAAGGGTTGGAAAAGAGCTTGAAAGCAGACCCCCCATTTTATTCTCTTTTCTGAGTCAAAAGGGAAAAATATTCGGTAATGTTTTCATATGAGTTTACGAGTCGAGAAAAGGGTTGAAACGTGACTCGGCCTAGGGGAATCAGTGGTATACAGGGTAGCAACTAGTTTTGGCAATGATGGAACTGCTCAAAACACTGAAAGGTCAAGAGGCTAGTTAGAAAAACCACTCATTGTTGCGGTTCTTTAGGATAGGAAAACCAACCAAGTGAAAGCATATGATTGGCTCAAGAGATGGTGGTGATGGAATGAAACAACCAAGGCTCATCTAGCAGAAATCAGCTGATAAAAATGACAATCAAGAGATGTAAATTGGGCATGGGTTCATTTTTAACACAAGCTTCAACCATGGATAATTCTTCTTGGATTCGATTTCATGTTTACACAATATTGAAATGAAAAACCATTCTCGTTATAAGTTTACATGCTCCCAGCATAATGACTCAATCAAGGATAGTTCCTAGGTCTTGTATCGACCTCGTTAAAGAATGAAACAAAGGGTGTGAGAATAGTTCCTTGTCTCATGTCAAGCTCATTAAAAAATGAATCAAGGAGTGCCGAGGATATTTCTTTTACTGTGTTAACCTCATTAAAAAATTAAATAGATGTCTGAGGATAGTTCTTTTACTGTGTCAACCTTGTTAAAAAGTGAAACAAATGTCTAAGGATAGTTCTTTTGTTGTGTCAACCTCCTTCAAAAAATGAAACACCTCCCATTTCCAAATTGAGTCTTTGATTAAGATCCTGTAAAATCCTAGTCGAGTCTTTCCTGAATCTCGAAAGTGAACCTTCATTCCATCCACCTAGTTGACTGAAATGAAGCTTGGGGGCATGTATCTCGATTGAGTCATTATGTTGGGGGCATGCAAACTTATAGCAAGCATATTTTTTCATTTAAATATTGTGTAAACATGAAACCGAATCCAAGCAGAGTTCTCCATGGTTCAAGCTTGTGTAAAAAATGAACCCATGCCCAATTTACATCTTATGATTGTCGTTTTTATTAGCTTATTTTTGGTAGATGAGCCTTGGTTGTTTCATTCCATCACCACTATCTCTTTGGCCGATCATATGCTTTCACTTGGTTGTTTTTCCTTTCCTGAGGAACCGCAACAATGAGTGGTTTTGCTAACTAGCCCCCTGACATTTCAGTGTTTTGATCTATTCCATCATTTCTAGAACTAGTTTCTACCCTTTATACCACTCATTCCTCCAGGCCAAGTAACATTTCAGCCCCCTTTTCTCGACTTGTAAAACTCATATGAAAAGATTGCCGAGTATTTTTCTGTTTTGACTCAGAAAAGAGAATAAAATCAGGGGTCTGCTTTCAAGCTCTTTTCCGACCCTTTAAAAGAAAAAAGATAGCCGAGCCCTTGTCATTTCAAACTCATTAACAGATGCAAAACATCATGCACCCAATATAATTTTACCCCTTTTTTGGGTTGGGGGGCACTATTTATGAAAATGGTACTCCTTGACTGAAATGGTCAAGCGGTTCTCTCAAGTATCATTTTCTACCTTTTCAGGCTCAAGAGACACAAAGGTATGAAAAGGGACCATGTGGAGTTTTCTTTTTCGTGTTCTTTTTAAACTCTTTAAACATGAAAAAGATACCGAGTTAAACCTTTTTTGGACTCGTTAAAATATTAAACGACATCGGATTCATTGTCATGACGAACATGAGCTTCTCCTTCCTATGGCTAGTTAAACTTACTAGGTCGAATTCGTCTGAAGGATGAACTTACAGTGAAAGCATATGCTATCCCATTCAAGCTTGCGATTAAAAATAATTGGGGTACCTTCCAGAAATAGTGGGGAGGGAAATTTGGAAATCTAATCAGTCGTGTCAATAACTCACTCTTGAACATGACACTTTCTGCTCCGTGTTGGGTTGGGATATCCTCCTTTGTATCATTGACCTCAACGGGTTGGGCCATTCATTTTTTTCCTTCCATTTGATCTCTACCATGTCATCATGACCACCAATTCTATGAATCCAAAAGCTATCAAACTTCCAGTTGTGTCATCGATATGTTCAAGAGTTGTCCTTTTGCAGTTACACTTACCTCTGATTCTATGTATCACCCAAAATCATGTTGCATCCTTTCATCTCATGTCGATGATGTGGGAAACATTATGGCCCTCCTTCGACACAGTCATTTCCCATCAACTTCAGCTCATTATCCAGTAAGTTGACCGAGAGAATCCCTTCTAGTACCTTAGAGCTTCCATGCCCTAATGGCAAGTTCTTCACGCTCGATGACAAGTTCACATCATTGGCTTTCAATCATGTGTTTTCACGGGTGTACAACTTCAGTTTCTCTATTCACATTCCATGAATTGTGTTGATAGTACCTTGAGGACCATTGTCATTATTTGTAGTTTCTCTCGTGCTTGATAATAGTTTATATCATTGACTGGTAATCAAGCAACTTTCTATCATGTTCGACGTTAACACATATATTCAGGTGTTAGAATTTTTACTTTGATTGGGTCGTGTTAGAGCGCAAGACCATAGACTCAGATCACAGAAGTCCAGGTTGTGAAGTGATGTGACACTGTTGTGTTGATATATTGTCTCTTTCAAATCGATGGATGTGACCATACCATGAATTATCATATGTGATCCTTCTCATTATTGGATGGCTGCGACCATACCTTGGTTCCATTATCATCCTCTTTAACGGATGTTTGCCACCATACCCAGATCCATTTACATGATAATTCTCTGGATGGATACACCCATGCCATGATTCATGTGTCATTTGACAGAGTTCTTAGTTATGTATATGTATATGTACTTGCTTGCAGGTTTTCCAATGGCAGACTACTATTCCCTGCAAGGATGAACTTACAGTGCAAGCATATGCTATCCCCTTCAAGCTTGTGGTTAAAAATAATTGGGTATTGTTGTGGTAAAACACAACCCCCCCATTTTTGACTTGTTTACTTCAAATAATGGGGACCCTTTCTATAAAGTTTTTGGCTAAATGCCTTTTAGGATTTTTATTAAGTTAATTATCCTACGATTTTGTTAATTTTTCATTTTCTTCAGATTTTCGTTTTGATTCGTTTGTTGAAATCGATTTTTGGCAAGCTTCCCATCAATACTTATTTCATCTCATTTGGTCAACTAGTTTGTAAATGACACCCCTTTGAAGTCTAATCATTTATGTCCCCTGGGTTAAAAATGCGTAAAATGTACAATATTTCATTTTTGTAATTAAGATAGTTCAATAATGCATTTATTTTAAATATTAACTCCTAGTTAGTTATTACTAACATTTTTCATTTTTCATTTATGATCCTATTATGTAACCCAGCCAAATTACGGAGCATGCAAATTTCAGTAATTTATTCCAATTTTCTATTTTCAAACAAATTACCAATCTTGAAAACTCAAAATATCCAAGTGGTCATAGTTAATTTTTATTTTTATCAAGAGTGACTGTAGTTTAGATAGGCAAATTATACTCTAAATAATCTCATTTAACTTTACTCCTATAACTTAACCAAACCTTATTAAATTTAGACCAAAAATAAAATAATAAAAATATATATGAATAAATAATAAAAAATTTATAATATGATCGCTCGATCGCTTGGCAAGTTCTCAAACGAAACAATTTTAAAAAACCTTGATAACTTCATTCTTTTGATCTTCCGATTGTGAAAAGTCAAAAGGATATAAAATACAGAAGTCTCGTTAGGAACCTTTTAATTTATTTTCAATTTTGAATTCACTCGTACGTTATGAATGAAATGGTAAGTTAGTTTAGTTTAATATTAATTTAAATATTTAATGTTTAATATTAAAGTTCAATTAATTAAAATTAATATTAATTAGTTTATAAATAGTTAATTTATTTTATAGTTAGATTAACATTAATTATTAGATAATTAAAATATAATTTAGGATTAGAATTTAATGAAAAATTTTGATTTCTTTTAATCCACCAATAGAATTTTCATAATTATGCCAGATTTGACTCATCAACTTTGGAGACTCATATATTGAGTTTTACTTGGCCAAATGAGACCCAAGAAGGCTCATTGGAAAGGTAAATCAAAGATAACATTTCTTAGAAGGTTTCACTAACATATTTAGTCATTTATTGAGTCTAAAATCAGGTGGAAGATCGAGCTCCGAATTTTTAAACAAATTCATTTTTTTGAGTTTTATTTTCTTCATTTTCATTTGCCCAAGCCTCTTCTAAGTGCAGAATATATCCTTGGCCAATTAAAATCATCACTTGCATCAATAGAAAGCTCATATTTCCTTTTCATTTAATTAGTTGCATTTGATTGGATTTGTTTTAATGCCAGAAATGATATCTTGATTTTAATGTTGCATCTTAATTTATTTTGATTTCTTTTTTGCGAGAAATGAGTAGAAGAGATACAGAGAAAATGATCTCAATCAATGAGAATGCTTTAGCAATTAAAGATTGGGTTTTTGAGAAAATAAAATTGGATTGGGAAGATTTATTCTTCAAAAAACTTTCTTCTCAAAAATACCTATGCAAATATTATAAATAGCAGATTGCAGAATATAATTAAGGGCTACTCTCCTCTGCAATTTTGGACTTCTAAAAGCACATCTGCAATAGGAATTTAGAGTTGTAGGAGGGATGAGAGAAACTCTCAGCTCTGAGGATTATTGAGGATTTTTCCTTTGTATCTTGAATTATGTATGATGGGTAGAGTTTTCACTATTGAAGCTCTAGTTTTGAAAGCAGAAGTTCAAGCAATGTAAAGGACTGTTGGAGACCATGGTCAGAGAAATGGATTCAATAAATTGGTATTTCTAATACTACTGTTTCAAATACTAGTTTCAATTTTATAATAAAAAGAATGTGTCATTTTATTCATGTTTGTGCACTTGTGTTGACATGGCTAATTTGTCTCAATATTTTTATTATGTATCTCTTCTCTTATAGGTTAAATTATGATTTCTGAGTAGCTATTTACTCATAAATTTGTCTTATAAAACTGATTTATTAAATAATAATGTGTTGCGAACTATTTCCGCATATTATTGTTTAATTATTGGATTTACTGATTTGACAATCAATATCAATTTTGTGAAGTACTCTCTGAATGGTGTTGGTTTATTATTTCAGTTAAGAGGTCTCAATAGGATGTGTTTTGGTATTCACAAATGTTAGTTAATTGAACTACTTTGTTAGCTTGATATTAACTAAAAGCCAGACATTTTTAAATCACTATCATTTAATTATCTTTCTCTTCGTTAGGTTAGATCTATATCTACCTCATTGAGATAGGATTAGGATTAGTTTCTTTTTCTTGAATTATAGAATAAGTTTGCATTTAGATTAATTTCTACATTCTTTTAAGTCCTTTTCTCAAAGAGGCAAAATTTTAGCTGTGGCTTGGCTAAATCCAAATCAGCTTAAGGGTCATTATCTTGCCCGATCAGCAAGAGGAAGTGATCTGGTATCCTTGTCTATTGGTAGTTAAAGATACATTGTAAACCAATCGCGATAGGGAAAAGGTAACTGGACCTAGTTAAACTAGTTAGAGCCACTACACCAAATGGAAAAGGAGTTACTTTAAGGTCCAGATCAAGTGGTTATCTCTCAATGTTGAGGCAGACATTTTTGGCCCTCAACATTTTTGGTGCTAAAAGGAGGGCCTAAAACTTGTTGTCTATTCGAGTCTTTTCAATTTTAAGGATTTTATTTAACCACGATGGCTCCTCTTAAACTAACAATTTGGAGTTGTATCCATGGACATGCATCTTCCAATACTCCACTTGAAGTGGTTAGACTCTTGTCTCGGGTAAATTTTAATAGTAAGATAAATTATTCTACTTTTAATCATGTCTTTCAATTTATTAAAAAAGTTTTAAATTATGATTTTCAAGGAATTGATGAAGGCATTTTATGAAGATTTTTTACTTTCACATTTGCGGCAAAAGCTAGAAACTGGTGTAGAACTCTTCTAGTTGCCTCAATTCACAATTGGGATCAATTTTTTTCAATTTTAATTTGTAAATTTGATGGCTATCATTATGAACAGGTATGTCATGAAATTGAATATCTACGAAGATTTGAAAATGAGTCTGTTAGAGAATATTCGATTTCTTTTGAATTGTTTAAAATTTAAAGTCGAAGATAAACCTACAGAAGAAGAATCACTAGATTGATTTGAACATATTTGTTCTCTTCCTCCCATTCCTAATTCATATGAAATGAGTTTAAGCTTTGTTCCATCCCCCTCCAACATAAATGAGAATTCCAATATGGACGTACAAATAAATTATGATGAAGTGGTCTCACAAAGCTTAGAAAATATTTCTAACCAAATGCAAGAAGACAACAGTAGAAATTTGGAGAAAGAGCTACCTTGAAATCTGAAGGTTACTCTGTAGTGAATTCAGAAAATCAGATCACAAATCATCAAGTACAATCAGCAATCAAAGTAAATAATAACACACAAACTATTGTACAAATTTTTGAATTTTTTCATGATGGGCAAATGCCAAATTCAGAGAACCAAAGCACAATTCTTCAAGAAAGCACAAATAGACAAAGGAATGATTTACAACATGAAATTTACAATGAGCATAATGTACAAGAGTTATCAAACATAGACATTTTTAAATGCATTGTTTTAGATTCACATTTTTCCCTTTATTCTGATAGTTTTACTGATAGTAATTTTCTTCATCTTGTTAGTAATAATATTTCAGAAAATAAAGAGGTTGATCTAAATTAAGTACCAATAAGTTTTTATCAAGATAGAGAAACAATTATTGATCATTCTTTTGCCATTAATGAACATGAAAGTTTTATTCCTTCTTGTTTTGATATATTGGACGAAATCGAAGGAAATTCTAGATAATATTGTGAAGTCGTTTATGATAATTTCTCTGACATTGAAGATGTTGATTTCTATCCTCATGAGAAAATTAAAATAACATCTGAGAATGAGGAACGTTTCAATTTAGAAATTATTCCAACCAATCCTCATTCTAGAGCAGTAAATTGTCTTCACAATTTCACCATTTGAGAAAACATTCCAACTTATGATTCATATCAGGATCAAGCTCTCATTCTTACTCATAATCATAATTCTCTTTCTAATTCACAAGTTGGAATTGACAATTATTCAAATTCCATTATTCTGGCCAATCCTTGTGAAAAAGAAATTATTTCAAAACAAATCCCAATTGTGTTGTAACATTAGTTGTAACAATAGTGATTTCATTTTATTTTTTATTTTACATTTATTTTGTTTAAATTTAGATTTATTTTCTGATTTTATTTTTCAATTTTTTGACATTTTACGCTGGCATATTGAGCACTTTAATAGTGAACACTCAATTGATGCATTGCCTAATTGGGAAATCGAAGTTTCATATTATAACCATGAACATCAAAAGCTATTAATATTTCAATTTCAATCGATGTTCATCTCTTATCAATTGCGTCTTTCTTCTCAAAGGTAGTGTCAACAAGAGAGTGCATTTTCTCAACCTGACCAACAATCTAATCCAATTAATAATTTTCCACTTTATTTAACAGATTTTCATCCATTTTTTGGCCTATTCGAAAATTATTCGGAAAAGTTTTCTTCAAGGAAGATTGTTAATAGTTTTACATTTGCAAATAACACTAACAATTTTTTTTCATGCCTTTGGGTCTAAAATTTCAACTCCATAATCTAGCATGTT
This sequence comes from Pinus taeda, assembly GCA_000404065.3. Lineage (NCBI taxonomy): Eukaryota > Viridiplantae > Streptophyta > Pinopsida > Pinales > Pinaceae > Pinus > Pinus taeda. The sequence continues at coordinate 136,242 of APFE030020430.1, read as the reverse complement.
ATCTTCCCTTTTCAAACCTTTCCAATCATTAATAGAAATCCATCCAAATTTCTATGATCCAATTGGTATTCAACTAGAAAGGAAATTTCAATAGAAGGAGATTTTAATTAAGTTGCTAACAATAACTATAAATTCTACTTACATATTTATTTTTCTTAGTTCAATTACATTTGTATTTTTATTACTAACATTTGAACTATGTATATATGAAGGAATTAAAATGAGAGAATGGTTACACTAGAAATATGATTATACTTAGTCATTTTCATGTATATGGTTAGAATAGCAGTAGAATTAATTTAGTTAGTTTGTTTTATGTAGTTAATTTATTCTTAATAGTTCTGCAGATTAAAAAAATAAAGCAAAATCAATCAGCCCTTCTCATACATGTTCAGTGAAACATTTTCTCCTCATCGGAAACTTTTCAATTCTTGCTTCCCATTTTTAAATTAAAATCTATTGCAACAATACCTCTACTCATGACTATATCTCTGCTATTTTGAATAACTTCTTGACTAAATTCAAGTGACTTTGCACTTGACACCGATCACCTCAAGGCCACTTTTCTTAATTTTGAGATTTCCTTCTAATATTTTCTCTTGAGATTAATATATCGAAGGTTTCGATGATACAAAGCTTCTTGACATGATTATCCCGTGAAAAATATAATTCTCTGAGCTCAAAAGCTTAATACCAATTTGATTATTATTAATCAGTCTATTCACTATAATCACATGAAGTTTATGTTATTTTCCTGGAAATTGTTTAAAGTGACTTTAAGGGTGTGCATGCTATTATATGCACACATTTGAATCTGTAATTATATTCTTTCATAAAGAGTGGCTTTATCCTATTTTGATCTTTAGTTTATTATCTGATGCCGCAATACACATCATATTTATTTACTAAAGGAATTATTGAACAATCACTATAACAATACAGATTTTTCTCAAGTTAATTCAGAATGAGCAGAGGTAATAAATTGTTGTTGCAATTCAAAAGGGAGCATATTCTCATTTACGTTTCTGATGAATTCTATGAATTTCAAATTTTTTTAACATGAATAATTGATTTCCTTTAGCTTGATTTCCCACTCTAATTAGAATAAATAATGAGATGATTTTGAACAAATTCAAAATTTTGATAAATCCAAGGAAGAATTTGAAGATTCAAGAGATAAAATTTACAGAAAATTTCCCTCGAGGTACACATTTACAAGTTCACTTTCATTTAATTTCCCTTTTCCGTAGTTTATTTCTGATTCTTGTTGTGTTTCATTTGCAGGTTTTCATTTGTTTTCAAAAATTGAAGTAAGCAACAAACCCATTTCAAATTTGCAAGAGGTTCAAGGAAATTTTATTTGTGATTCATTAGAACTTGAGCATTATTTAACTTTGTTTTCATTCATTAGAAAACCCAATAGACATTTAAAACAGTGTCAGAAGATTCATATTGGAATATTTCATATCGCCGATACTACAAAGTCCATACATCTCCGATGTTCCTTTTCGCTCATTCTCCAATAAAATGACTTTACCAATATTGTGATGTTCACACAATTTTGGACCCGATATGAAATTTAAATCAAGTTCATAAAAATATCACATCCATTCAATACCAATAATGGTAGGTTCATAAGCCTAAAAGTACTGATGTCATGGAGCCAATATGATATTGAAATTCTCATAACAAATTTATCGGGTCCATTCTTCATCGCATATCAGCGTATCAAAAATATTACATCCTGTAATTAAGTTTGTCGATTGTCGATTTCTTTTGAGGTCCAAATCTAGTCCCACCTAAGAGCCCCGTCATCCATCGCATTGCCACAGTCTCAAAATAATATCGGCATTTCCAACATGACTATTTTCCAATATTCCAATATGTCGATATCGCAATCGCTTCATCGCATTTTTATTTATGCTCATATCACAATTCTGAATCTGCGATGTATGATGTACGATGTGTGATGTGCGAATTACAAAGCACGATGTGACTATTCCCCGATCCTAGATATAACAATTCTTCAATATTGTGATTGCTCCATCTCATCGCATATAATCTCATTGTATGTTCTCATATCACAAATTTCCCATTGCAACAAATATATCGCATTGCAAAATTAAAATGAAACCTTATCTTAAAATTTTCCGATGTGATAGACTCCAATGCATGCCTCTATGCCATTAACATTTAATCGATATATGGCATATAAACAAAGGTGAAATTTTGTAAATTAAACTTTAAGCATGGTGAAAATTCATGCAATGCAAATCATTTGATAAGGCATTGTGTTGTATGGAATATTTTAATCAATCTTGAGTAACCAATATGTTACTAAAGCAATTGATAACAAATTTGCAGCATATTTAAATCATCTTGATTTCTCATATATTTAAGTTTTAAATAATTCCATAATTAATATGAAATTCAATACCTCTCTATCTTCACATTTAAATTTCATTATCTTGGATTTGGTCTTAATTCTGGACAATTTAAAATAAAAAAATCATGGAGTTTATATGAAACTTATAATATTTTGAGAACATTCATCACTGCATATTCTCATTCTCATTTCTGATACATTTTTTTTAGTTTCGATTCCCTTGAACACAAATCATTCCCTTTTTAATATTTTATTGTTTGCTTTAATTTAAATAAAATAAATAATGATTTTGGGTTAGAAGATTTTGGTTAGTTTGACCTGTTCATGTTTTCTATGTTAACTAAAAGAAGAAGTCGGTTAGTATTGGAGAAACTGGTACCTCTCAGGTAAGATCAAATGCAATTATCCAATGGTAAGATTCATGTACCCACTTTCATTAATTTCCATTTCGTTATTTTAGTTTCAGTTTCGTTTTTAAAATTTTGTTGATTTATAAATCTATTTTACAACTCTTCATTAAAGCTTTCAATCCTCCACCAGATCATATTTTGAAGTCTTATACTCTTTTCTTGGTTTTCTTTCAAGAAGTAGCGATAATCTTCATTGAAAAAACTACACTAGGAATCTTTTGAGCCTTTAGTCTCTCTCTTTAAGCATTCCTTTTTTTAAAGAAAATGATTAAGATAATGCTTTGAAATAAGAAGATTGACATCAAACAGAAATTTTTCATTGTGGCTGAATTTTATCATCATTGCTATCTAAAGCCTAAAACACTTACAAGCCTTTAAGGTATAATTTATCTGAATCTCAACATAAGAAGGAATGATTACATGATTATTTTCTTTTACTTCATTTTGTTGAGACATTGGTATAAACATTCTTGTTAGAGTTTATGTTTCAAAACTTTGATTTTCCTTTCCACTTTTAAACTTCTTCATTTTTATTTTTGTTTGTTGATTTCTTTTCTCACTTTAGCTTAAGAATTCTTTCGCTTTTGTTTTTAGTTTTAATTTTGGTGACTACCATAATTTATATGGAAGGTGTTAAGTTATGGTATGTTCTATACTTATAACAGTTTACTTCTTTTTCTTATTATACTCCATAGATTAGCAATCACATGTACATAAAGTAAAGTGCAGATAGAACATTAAACAATCGATAGAAACAAGCCAAGACAAGAGACGCAAGATGTGGCGGCTAGCCAGGGACAAACCCCACAATGTGTGGGGAAACCCTTTGATAAAATATTCTTTTATCTTCAATAATTCAGCAGAGAGAAATAGTACAATAAATCTGATTTATATCAGTAGTAGCAAACCCTAGATCAATAGCATCAGCATTAGCGGCTTCATCTTCAAACTAGGGCAGACGATATCTCACAAACCGACCATCGGATCGGCTTGATTCCACCACCAAAAGTTGCAGCTTCCAGAGGAATTTTAGATGAACCTACAACGTAGTTCAGATGAGGATATCTTCTGGTCCATGTAGGTCAAACTTCACTTCTGCAATTGCAACTTCAGTTTCAGCAGCTTCCTTCGAACTAGGGCAGTCGATATCTTGCAAACCGTCCATCAAATTGACTTCATTCCACCACCAAAAGTTACGGCTTTCAAAGGAGGCTCAAATGAACCTATAACACAATTTAGATGAGGAGATATTTTGGTACGCACAGGTCAAACTTCACTTCTGTAGTTGTAGCTTTAGTTTTAGCAGCTTCCTTCAAACTAGGGCAGCCGATATCTTGCAAACCGTCTGTCAGATTGACTTGATTCCACCACCAAAAGTTATGGCTTTCAAAGGAGGTTCAGAAGAACCTATAGTATAGTTTAGATGAGGAGATATTTTGGTCCACTTTGTTCAAACTTTACTTCTGCAGTTTCTGCTTCAGTTTCAGCAGCTTCTGGCTTCACATGTGTGAGGGAGAGACTCTTTTCTACACAGTAGAGAAGAGACTCTTTTTTTGCGCAGTAGAGAGAGAGAGAGATGTTATGAGATGAGTGAGTCCAAATGAGGAAAATTTCTCCTGTATTTATACACAATGTTGGTGTTTGAATAGATGTGACTATTGGGCTTCTGAGCCTACATGAGTTGTAGGTTGGCTTGATAATAATTCCATAATCAAAATAAATTCATATCTCCATGAATACTTATCGGAATCAAATGATATTTATATCAATCCTACATCTCTCGATAAGAGGAATCTAATAAAAGTATTATCAGCCATGAATAAGATGACCCACATGAAGTTTGGCCCTAGTTGCCAATTTTAACACTCCCTCTCAACTAGGGAGAACTTCATCTACAATTTGTCTATTGGTCGTTACTATTCATCCATCAAATGCACTGCCTTGTACAGCCTGACCCTTCCCCTGCTTTACTCTATTCTACCTATTTTTGTTTGTCTTGTTCTGCCCTATACTGATCTGTACGGCTCTACTCTGTTATGCTCTGCTCTGCTTTGTTCTGTTCTGCTCTGCTTTTGTACGAATTATGAAGAAGAAGAAATGATCGTGGATGTATCATAATGACTCAAAGTCAGTCTTAGAGTATGTACCACTGGTCCCAAACCAGTCTCAACCAACCCAAAGTTAGTGTCATAGTGAGTAAAACTCCTACCACTGGTCCTAGACCAGTAACATCCTCCACTGACTCAAAGTGAGTCTCAGAGTGCGTACCACTAGTCCCAAACCAGTAACAACTGACCTGAAGCCAGTGTCATAGAATGTACCACTCCTACCATTGGTCCCAAACTACTATCATTGATCCCAAATCAATGGAGTTCATCCTAGCGTAGGGAGTAAGGTAGATACAACAATGCATCCATCGGTACTACTATGGTCCCTAACTTCATTTCCCTGCTCATTGATCAGATGAGAGGTACTTTCCATGAGTCCTAGACTGCATGGGTAGGATGCCTTGATAGAAGAACTAATCAATCCTGTCTTCATAGGAGAACACATCAATTCTACTACAATCACCATGGAGAACACACCAATCCAGGCCTCACAGGAGAACACATCAATCCTGCTACAATTGCAATGGAGAACACATCAATCCAATCCTCACAGGAGAACACATCAATCCTGCTACAATCTCCATGGAGAACACATCAATCTAGCCCTCACAGGAGAACATATCAATGATGCTACAATCACCATGGAGAACACATCAATGCAGGCCTCACAGGAGAACACATCAATCCTACTACAATCGCCATGGAAAACACATCAATCTAGGCCTCACAGGATAACACATCAATCCTGCTACAATTTCCATGGAGAACACATCAATACAGGCCTCACAGGAGAACACATCAATCCTGCTCCATAGGAGAGGGAATCATCCTATTCCACAAGAGAGTGAATCATATTGTCCCACAAGAGAGTGAATCATCTTGTTCCAGTGTGCACCACCAGGGGAGGGTGAGTCACCCTGTGGTCATATGTTGCTCCAATAAGAACCACAAGCCCTTAGAGCTCCCAGTTCTCAATATATGCAACATGCAGGACCCTTGTACAAGGGTTTCCTGATGACTCCAAGTCATTTGGGAGAATCATAGATTAGATCTTTCTTCAGGGCTTTGACAAGGTGTATCGACCTTTACATCATCTTAATGCAATGGAGTCTCCTTGCTCATTGACTTACCATATCCCAGATGATATCTATCTACTGGAGAAATAGACGAATACAAGATTCCTCAATAATCAAATCCCACCTCTAGTTGTTACAGAGAATCACAGTGGTATCCAATGTAAATCCAAACAACTTACTGAAGAGCTTTCGCAACTAGACTGCCTCACAGGAGGCCATGCTAGCAGCAGTATATTTTGCTTCGGCAGTGCTCAAAGCCACCGAATTCTACTTCTTGCTCATCCAGGATATCAAAGTAGATCCCAAGGTGAAACAGCACCTGGAAGTGCTCTTACAGTCCACCACACTGCCTACCCAATCAACATCAGTATATCCAGGTAGTCTCACATCTTCGGCAATGTATCTTAACCCATTAGTAATTGTGCCATGAAGATATCTCAGAAGATTCTTGCCATCAATCCAGTGAGGCTCAACCAAATATGAGCTCATAATGCTAACTACAAAACATATGTTCGGATGGAGGTTCACCAAGAACATCAATGTGAATGAGTTTATGAAACTCAAAGGCATTTCCCAAATCTGGTCCAACATCACTACCATATAACTTCTAAAAGTTAAGATCCCCGAGGTAGTCATAGGCTTGCAGTCCATCATACCAAATCTTTCCAATATCTTTACCACATATTTTCCTTGAGATAGGAAAATTTCACCTGGCTTTTGCCACACTTCAAGTCCTTGGTCCTTCATTTCTAATTCAAAAGCCAACTCCCTCTTACATTTATGAATGAGAGGGTCTGTGCCTGTTAGAAAGAGGTCATCCACATACACCACTATGAGAGGCTTGTCATCTTCAACCTTAAAGTAAAGGTTAGGATCAACTTCACTCCTAGTGAATCCCAACTTCATCTAGTAGCTATCGATCCTTTCATACCATGCTCGGGGTGCTTGCTTCAACACATAAAGAGCCTTCTTCAACTTGCATACATGAGATTTTCGATCATAAATCTCAAATCCTTCGGGTTGCTCCACGTCGACCTCTTCTTTGATCGAACCATGCAAGAATGCGGTCTTGACATCCATCTGATGTAGGTTCCATCCTTGTGAAGCCGCAAGGGCTACGATCAAGCAGATGGTCATATATCTAGCAACAAGTGCAAATATCACATCATAGTCTATACCTTCCTTCTGAGAGAAACCACGAGCAACAAAACGAGCCTTATACTTTTCCGTACTTTCATTTGCTACATGCTTTATCTTTTAAAGCCATTTAGAAGTGACAATTGGCTTGTCCTTGGGTCTGGGAACTACTTCCCAGACATCATTCTCCATAATAGACTCATATTCTTTGGTCATAGCATCCTTCCATACTTGATGCTTGACAGAATATGAGAATGATGGAGGCTCATTTTGTATGATTTCTCTCATGATGATCAGGTATCCCTGACACTTGTTAGGTTTCTTACTTCCACAGAAGGTTCCTCGAGGTGCAGCATGTCCTTTAGCATCATAAAGTATCCCCCTAAGCCATGAAGGCCTCTTCCTAAAAGAGGGAGGCTCAGGTGGATAAATAAGATCCATGGGTTCCTCCACATCAAGCATTGTTATATTATCTACCCATAGAAGCTTTGGAAGTCTCTGGACAGCTTCCACAATCATATGGCTCTTCCTTTCTGCCACACCATTCTGCTCAGGAGTATGTGGAGTAGTAGTCTCCCTTTTAATGCCAGCCTCATGTATGCCTGAGTGAACAACTATAATATATCAGAGGTCTTTCTTAGGCTTGAGCGGAATGGTCCCCTTTTGAGCTTTCCTTCAGCACATCTTCGACATACACCTTCTTTCTCTACTCCGAATTCGGGCATCCCTGTCACCATTTGTCTTACACCGAGTAGAGCTTTATAATGAAGGTGGGCAAACCTCCAATGCCAAAGTTCAGACTAAAGAGATGTGTCATAAGACATGACCCCTAAAAGACTTCCATGGACTTCATATAATGAATCAACATGAAACCCAAGAGAAAAGGCATCTTTAACATTATTTTTCCATATGCGTACCTTGCCATCACTGAAGGTTACCTTGTAGCCTTTGTCTTCCATTGCCGAGATGGACACCAGGTTCTTTTAGAGGTCAGGTGCATTTAATACATCTTGGAATTTCTAGCCTTCTTGAATGGTTGTCCTCTTCCTTGATTTCCAACATTCCTTTTACCTTTGCAATTGAATTTTCCATCCCTTCGATTACCATGAGAGAGATTTTGATCATTGTCAAGGTGAGATTCCTTTCTATCAGTGCACTCCCTTGCCTAGTGACCTGCTTTGTCGCAGATGTAACATAGTCCTTTTCTTCCACCCTTAGGTCCAACCTTTCCTTTTGATTTAGTCCCATAATTAATTCTTTTCTTAGCATGAGAAGAAAAGGCAGCAGGAGGACCTTTAGGCATGGGCATTTCTTGCTCTTCTACCCTTGTTTCTTCTTGAATGCATCTAGCCATTAATTCCTTGAAACCAGAAATTACATTATTATTTAGAAGAGTAGTCCTGAACACGTACCAATCAAATGGTAATCCTCCAAGAGTTGTGAGTGCCATTTCCCTATCAGTAATAGTCTCCCCAATAGATAGGAGATCGTTCTTGATCTCAGTGATTCTTAAGAAGTATGCTTGCATACTCTCATCTTCACCCTTCTTGATTTACCTCAGCTTATTTCTAAGAAACAAAACTTGATTTGCACCATTAACTTTAAATAAACTCACCAGTCTATCGTAGATTTCCTTGGAGGTGTCCAGTTCAGAGATGTAGGCCACCAAGTGCTTGTCGATAGAGTCCCGGATGATCTTTTTTTTTGTTTTGACTTCTTTGGTTTTCCATTTATTCTTGGCAACAATGGATGCATTTGATGAAGGCTCAACAATATTTCCTCTCACATGGTCCAATACTCCTTGAGCTTCTATGGTTAGATCGATAGACATCTTCCATCCGTGATAGTCATCTTTCTCACGAAGCTTGTCCTCAGCGAGAAAGAGTGATGAGGACCCCATAGTTCTTTTAGGATAGCCTTCTCAATCTTCTCTTCGGTGATTGCTCTTGCTCTTGCTTAGGCTTTTTCTTCACCTCTGCTCTAATCACATGTTAAGTTATGGTATGTTTTATGCTTATAACAATTTACTTCTTTTTCTTATTATATTCCACAGATTAGCAATCACATGTACATAAAGTAAAGTGCAGATAGAACATTAAATGATCTACAAAAAACAAGCCGAGACAAGAGACACAAGATGTGGTGGCTAGCCAGGGACAAACCCCACAATGTGTAGGGAAACCCTTTGATCAAATCTTCTTTTATCTTCAATAATTCAGCAGAAAGAAATAGTACAATGAATCTGATTTATATCAGCAGTAGCAAACCCTAGATCAACAACATCAGCATTAGCATCTTCATCTTCAAACTAAGGCAGACGATATCTCACAATCCGACCGTCGGATCGGCTTGATTCCACCACCAAAAGTTTCATCTTCCAGAGGAGGCTCAAATGAACCTATAATGTAGTTCAGATAAGGGGATCTTCAGGTCCACGTATGTCAAAACTCACTTCTGCAGTTGCAGCTTCAGTTTCAGCAGCTTCCTTCAAACTAGGGCAGTTGATATCTTGCAAACCGTTTGTTGGATTGTCTTGATTCCACCACCAAAAGTTACGGCTTTCAGAGGAGACTCAAATAAACCTACAACATAGTTTAGATGAGGAGATCTTCTGGTCCATGTAGGCCAAACTTCACTTCTGCAGTTGCAGCTTCAATTTCAGCATTTTCCTTCACGCTGGGGCAGTCGATATCTTGCAAACTGTCCATTAGATTGACTTGATTCCACCACCAAAAGTTGTGACTTTTAGAGGAGGTTTAGATGAACCTACATCACAGTTCAGATGAGGAGATCTTTTGGTCCATGCAGGTCAAACTTTACTTCTGCAGTTGTAGCTTTAGTTTCAGTAGCTTCCGGCTTCACGTGTGTGAGGGAGAGACCCTTTTCTACACAGTAGAGAAGAGACTCTTTTCTGCGCAGTAGAGAGAGAGAGATGTGATGAGATGAGTGAGTCCAAATGAGGAAAACTTCTCCTATATTTATACACAACATTGGTGTTTGAATAGATGCGATCGTTGGGCTACATGAGTTGTAGGTCGGCTTGATAATAATTCCACAATCAAAATAAATTCATATCTCCATGAATACTTATCAGAATCAGATGATATTTATATCAATCCTACACCTCTTGACGAGAGGAATCTAGTAAAAATATTATCAGACATGAATAATATGACAACATTAAGTTTGGACCTAGTTTCCAATTTTAATAGAAGGCCTTCTTGTTACCTAACAATGGTCGACATACAGAGGGAAAAATTGTTAATAGTCTACTATTAGCTTTTCCTTAAAATCTCTGAATAAAGTTTGTTTTTCTTATTATAAAGGTAGACATACTTAGGGAAGAGATTAAAAAACAAGAGAATTTGACAAGTTATCATAAAATCTAAGAAATTTCTTTTTTCATCAAAATTGTAATTATTTTTTAGATTTCAATATTTTATTAAGATCTTTCAAAATTCTATTATCAGTCAAGAAAAGTTATTTTTAACCAAGTAAAGACACTTTACATCAAAACACATTTAACTCTGAAGTTGTCATTCTTAACTCTCAAGGAGTAAATAATTCTCCCTGTCCAAAAAAGTTCTTTTTCTAGAGTATAATCCAAAATGATAAGATAAGAGGTCTCATCATGAGCCTACTTACCATGATCATAGGGGAAAAATAGGCTGACATTACCAACACTGCTAAACAAACCAGGGTAATGGCTTATGATTGCAAATAATTATAACACAAGGGGTCTAATTAGGAACCAGCTTGTTCAGTCCAATTATAACCACTGAGTGACATTGTCAACTATCTGGCTACCAAACTAGGACATCGACTTTTAAGAACTAAAAAAATAAATAAAGAAATAAAAAGAAAATAAATATATATATATATAATATATATATATTATTATTGGATTATCTGTTGTCAAATTCTTAATAGATGGGATTCTGAATCATTGATGATTAAAAGGTAACCCTATCTAGACTATAGATGTTTGCTTGCAGCAGTGGCTCTGCTTATGACAAATGAGTATATTTTATAAGCTAAGCTATAAAGTGACCTTGCTTTATCTCTACAACGAATTAAGGACTGGTATAGAGTTTTGAAATATTTTAATTTATGAGGAATTTTAAGAAAAAATATAATAAGATGATTCTTGCTTTTAGTTAGACTAATGAACCTAGTCAAACTTTCCAAAAATAATTTTCTCTTATTTAATTATTTTTACTTTAATTTTAAGAAAAGCTCATTCATATCAGGTAGAGATAACTAGTTCATCTCTCGTGTGTCTCCATTGTTGTGGTAAAACACAACCCCCCCATTTTTGACTTGTTTACTTCAAATAATGGGGACCCTTTCTATAAAGTTTATTTTTATTAAGTTAATTATCCTACGATTTTGTTAATTTTTCATTTTCTTCATATTTTCGTTTTGATCGCTTTGTTGAAATTGATTTTTGGCAAGCTTCCCATTGATACTTATTTTGCCTCATTTCGTCAATTGGTTTGTAAATGACACTCCTTTGAAGTCTAATCATTTATGTCGCCTAGGTTAAAAATGCATAAAATGTACAATATTCCATTTTTGTAATTAAAATAGTTCAATAATGCATTTATTTTAAATATTAACCCCTACTTAGTTATTACTAACATTTTTCATTTTTCACTTATGATCCTATTACATGACCTAGCCAAATTACGGAGCATCAATATTTCAATAATTTATTCCAATTTTCTATTTTCGAATAAATTGCCAATATCGAAAACTTAAAATATCAAAGTGGTTGCAGTTTAGATAGGCAAATTATACTCTAAATAATCTCATTTAGCTTTACTCCTATAACTTAACCAAACCTTATTAAATTTAGACCAAAATAAAATAATATAAAAAGCAATATATATAAATAATAAAAATTTATAATACGATCACTCGGATTGCATCACAAGTTCTCAAAGAAACAATTTAAAAAAACCCTGATAACTTCGTTTTTTGATGTTCCAATGCGAAAATCAAAGGATATATCAAAGTCTCATTATGAACCTTGTAATTTCGATTTTCATTTTTGAATTCACTCTTCGTATGAATGAAATGGTAGCTTAGTTTAGTTTAATATTAATTTATATTCTTTTATATTAAGTTTTCAATTATTAAATTAATTAATATATAAGATATAATTAATTTAATTATATTAAAATTAATTATTAATTAGATTAATATTAATTAGTTTATAAATAGTTTTTTTTGGGTCAAGTAATAATGGAGCCTTCTATTAATCGTATAAGTACATTACATATGCTACACGTCTTTGCAAGTGCAAAGACCCAAACAAGAACCAGCTTGTTGTAGGATTGCCAACAAGAGGAAAAACAAAGCCAGGATCAAATCAATACTCACGGATTTCCTGAAACTTGTAAATAGGAAGGAGTGTTAAACTCCCAAGGGCTCTTTTTCATCCATTGACAACTTTAGTGCTTCCGCTAAGCTAACAAACCCCTCCAAAAGTCGTAGAGTTCCACTAAACTTCCACTAATCCAGACCCGATGATAACACAACCATAGTTTAAAAAGTTGAAGTCCACCCCTCTAAAGAAATGATGACACTTCTTCACCGTTGATCTATACAAGATCCAACGGTCACAACACTTCCTGACTTCGAAGCATGCTCCTCATTTGTCAACTTCGATCTCACTACACCAGATCAAACGACTCACACGTATTTCGGTCGGTTAACTTGCGCACTTCAAATCCACCCAAAAATCGATTTCCCTCTCTCACCTCGTTGATACATGTCACTAAGTGAATGGAATCAGATCCAATCGGGAAATACCATTTACGGCTTTTCCTCTACCTGAAACCCACTTGTGGGTTTCCCAACCCATTTATGCTACTCTGGACCTGACGGTAGCTTCAAACCAAAATTTTTAAAAGTTTGAAATCCACCCTTCTAAAGGCTCATTGGCCCTTATGTATCGTTTATCTATTCAATATCCAATGGTCAAAACACTTCCCAACTTAGAAACAAGCTCCTCATATGTCAACCATTGATATCGCTCCACCAGATCTAACGACTCACACCTATTTCAGGTGATTAACTTGCGCACTCCAAATCCACCCAAAAAGTGGTTTCCCTCTCTCACCTCTCTGTTACGTGTCACTGTTTGTATGGAATTGGAGCCAATAGGGAATTACCACTTACGGCCTTTCCTCAGCCCAAAATCCACTTGTGGGTTTCTCTAGCCCACTTCTTCTCTTTAACTGTAGGGTAACTCCCTCACCCAAACACCATGGATCAAACTCAACCGAGATCTATCGGTCTAAAATCGATCTCCACACCACTGCATCCTTGGTCTTCCTCTGTTGATCTTGACCATATGCTCAAATTTGTTGGAATACTGATGCCAATACTATCTGCAGAATGTTGCCACTCAATAAGCAAACGGTTTAAGAATCCATGCACTCTTGCCTGTCTCCTGAGCCTCATTGATCCATCCTGTCAATCCAACAATCCCTATATTTGGCAGCCTAACGGAGGCAATCCTCTAATAGTTTTCTTGGGGGTATCAGCTCCCAAACATGCTAAGTGTCCCTTTCCTTACTGATCCCTCCTTCATTCACCAGACAATCAGCTAACATATTAACTTTTCTTTTCACATGGACAAAGTGTACAATTTTTAAGGTTTGCAGGTGGGTGTAAATACAGAGAAATACCTATGATAGCCTCCAATGATTCGACACTTTATTTGGTGTCGTCCCATTGCATATTTTCTTGGCCACTCTAATAATCAATTCTGAATCTGCTTCAATGATGACATTGTGTGAATTTGAGTCCACCAAGATTTCCAGGCATTGCTCTAAGGCCATGAGTTCCGCTATGTTATTAGTGGCCTTCCCCAAGTGGCCATGAAATATATCCTTTATTCGTCCCTGTTCATCTCTTATAACACCCCCAAAACTAGCTAACCCTGGGTTGCCCTTAGATGCTCCATCTATATTTACTTTTAGGAAACCATGTGAAGGAGGCTTCCAAATATTTATATCTACATTTATTTGGCTCACGCCCTTAATTATTCCCTAAGGACCTATAGACTGGAGACCCAAATGCAGTAGTATACACGCATCTTGGGGCAGAGGGGGGTCCTTGGGAGGTCTCCACAACAAGCTTCTGACTGTGTCTTTTAGCTACCTTAAAATTTGATCAATTATATGTTGGGGCTTGCTTGCTTTGTTCTTGAAGAACCTATTATTATGTTCTTTCCAAACATCCCAGATTACAATGCCTGGAACCAGAGTCTAGGCTTTATTGATGATTTCATTCCTTGAGAATTTTTTCCTCCAATTCTTCAAAGTGTTGGAGATGATGAGTTTATCCCTATCAGTGTGCTTAAGGATTGAAGTCACCCATTCCCACATGGTAGAGGTGAAAGGGAAGAGATTGAGAAGGTGATCCATTGTTTCTTCTTGTAAGCCACATAGGTAACATTTGGATGGGCCAGTGAAGCCTTTTTTCTGGAGATTCTCCCAAGTTAAAATTTTCCTTTAATGAACTAGCCAAATGAATAACTTTATTTTCATCCAATGGGGGCTTTGCCAAAGAGTCTTCCATACTTGATCAGGGTTTTGGTAGTTAAAACTTGTTATTACTTTTTTAGCTTCTTTGAGGTTGAAGTTTCCTTCGGTGTTCCTTTCGCATCTTAGTTGGTCAGGTAAGGAGGATACCAAAATCCTCCTATGTTCTAGCTCCCGAGCAAGAGAGTCTACCTAGGCCTTCAGAGGGCTCTCTTCACTGTGGCCTAGATGCTTCCAAATTCTCCATTTTCCATTGTTCCTTACCTGGTCTTAGAAGTCATTTACCATGAGTAGACCTTTGTTATCGGTATCATGCTTGAGAGCTGCTAATTCATCCTTATACACGTTGGGTTCCTGTTTCTAGTTATCCTCCCAAAACTGAGTCGGGTTCCAATCTCGGATCTCCTAGAGACTGTGCTATTGAACAATACCTTTATTTTCCCAGGCAAGGTTCAAAATGTGGGATCCCTTAATATTCCCTGACATTCGAATGTGATGCTTCTCCTGCTAATTCTTGGCATATTTTTGTTTCCAAAGCTTGGCCCAGGTGGTTTCCGATTCCTTGATCCACCTCCACCAGAGTTTAGCTCCTGAAACTCGGGTTTTAGGGTTAGGAAGCCCCAAACCACCATGGCTCTTAGGTTTGTAAATATTGTCCCAGGCCACTAGAGCCCATTTCCTTTTCTCTTCTCCTCCGCCCCATAGAAAATCCTTTTGTATGCTCCTGATCTGTTGCTAAACCATTTTAGGATCAGGAAGAGATGAGAAGATGAAAATGGGAATTGCCTACAAGACAACCTGTGTGAGCACAAGGTGCCTCACCAAATTTCAAGACTTGCATGTCCATTTTTTGATCTTGTCCTGAATTTTATTTATTATTGGCTCCCAAAATCCCTTGCTTAGAGGCTTGACTGTGAGAGGTATGCCCAGATACTTGGAAGGTAACTGGTCCCTTTCAAACCCAATAATCTTGGTGATGTTTCTCTAAATAGCAATGTCAGTGTTAAAAAAAAACGTTTCATTTGTTGAGGCTTACCTTTGTGCCAGCTGCCATAGCAAAGTAATTTAAGATTTATTTGATCACTCTGGCTTCCCTGACTGTGGGTATGCCCTGTAACATTGTGTCATCCACAAATTGTTGATGAGTATTTGCCTCTCCATACGGTGAGTTTGATACCCTAGATTCTTCCTTCAGCATTTTCCATTTTAATAGCTCTGCCTAGCCCTTCCATCATGAGGAAATAGAGGAAGTGTGAGAGCAGATCCCCTTGTCTGAGACCTCTGGCGGGTGTGAAGGTTATTGAAGGAGCACCATTGAGCAGGATGGAAAAACTGGTCATTGTAACTAGTGCCATAACCCATCTTATCCTATTTTGGTCAAATCCATATGCTCTTAGAACTGCCCTTATATAAGACCAACTTAGCTTGTTGTAAGCTTTCTCTAGGTCCAGCTGAATGATCATACTAGCTTGTTTGTTGCTTTTGAGAGAGTGTACCACCATGTGAGCTTGGAAGATGTTATTGAGGATTTTTCTTCCTCCCACATAGCCCGTTTTCTCCTCTCTGATGAGAGTTGGTAAGAGGGGATTGAGTCTATTGGCGATCACCTTGGAAATAATTTTGTACACCACAATACATAAAGCTATGGTTTTGAAGCCATCCAGATTAATGGCCTTTTACTATTTTTGGATCAAAGCTATGAAGGAAGAATTAAGAGACTTTAGAAACTTTTTGGATCTTCCTGAGTCTTCCACCACCACAAGGATATCCTATTTGACTATTTCCCAGTAGGCTTTGAAGAAGTCTAAATTGAACCCATCCGAGCCTAGAGCTTTTCCATTTTGCATTTCATTAATCACTTCACTGACCTCCTCTTCTGACACTAGACCGTTAAGATTGTGGTTGTCCTCTCTTGTAACCAGCTGAGGGATGCACTCAGGGAAATTGTTGATGAACCTAGATCTATCCACCAGAGGCTCCTCTACTATACTGAGGAAGTGTTGAAAAAGGATAGATTCCATATCTTTGTGAGAGACAAATTCTATCCCTTAATAATCTTTGAGCTTTGTGATTATGTTGTGTGCCCTATGATCCATGGTGGATTTATGAAAGAACTTTGTGTTTATTTCTCCCTCTCTAATCCACTGCACCCTCGATTTCTGTCTCCAGAAAATTTCCTCTTGCGTGCACCGATCTTCCCATTCTTCCTGTAGAGAGTCAGCTAGTTTTTTCCACTCCTCGGTAAAGCCATCTGTGATGATGATCTGATTGATCTCCTGGAGTTTCTACTCAGCTTCTCTTTTGGCTTTGAATATATTGCCAAATTCCTTTTTGTTCCAATCTTTAAGCCTGGATTTGATATGTTTAAGTTTCTGTTGGAGCATGAACATTCTAGTGCCTTGAATGTCCAGATCCTTACTCCACCATTTGTTAATATTGCTGGTCAATTCAGGGTGAGAGAGACAGGAATTTTAAAATATGAAGGGTTTAGTTCTTGGTGTACCCATATAAGTGGCTCCCAGTTGTACATTCCAATGGTTCAAACCTCCAAAGGGAAGAATAGAAGCTGACATGGCAGGGCCTGAAAGAAAAAGGTCCTCTGAAATAATAAATCTATCAAGTTTAAAGGCAACTTGTGAAGCCCCTCCCCTCTTATTTTTCCAGGTGAAGGTCCCATTGATTGTTTCAGTGTCTGCTAACCTCATGTTCCTTATGAAGTTCTGGAAGGCCATGGAGTCTCTGCCTAGCTGTCTGATCCCACCTTTTTTCTCTGTAAGATATCTTATCATATTGAAATATCGTGCAATGATCCAGGGCATACTAGGGTGTCTTGCTCTTAGTTCCTCAAGGGAGGTGAGAAGTCTGAGTTTATCTTCTAGCCTTTGAGGTCCATAGACATTTGTGATCATGTAAATCTTCTGATCACCTAAAGGTTGACATACCAAAGATAGATAGTTCCTGGATGCTTCAACATCCAGGATTCCTAATTTCTGGGGATCCCAGAGCGTAATAATTGCTTTAACCTATAGATACTCATACTTGATTATCCATTCATTATGAATTTCTCTAATTGTATCCATCGAACATCTTGTATCCTAAATATAAACCATATCTAGTTTTTCTTCTTTCATTCTATTACTAAGATTTTTCTGTTTCCTTCTATTTCCCATTCCTCTAATATTCCAAGTCGTGAGCTTCATTAAGAAAGGTTTTTAAAAGAATAACTGGTGAGATCTTTCATCTTACCTGAGATGATCAAGAGTTTCCCACATTTGTTCAGCAACTCCTTATGTCTTTTTCTTCCTCTTTTCCTGCTTGGGTTCTTTGGAGATTGGGCTTGTACCTCCTCCATAATTTTCACCCCTCTATGCTCCTAGCTTTCATGATTTATTTTGACTCCAGAGCCCTTCAGTTGTGATCTCCATAAAAAGAGTTTTTGAACCCTATCATATTCCTCTTTTGGCAGGGAGTCCACTCCTTTGGTCATCCCTTGTTCCAAAAATTTCTCTAGATCTAGATTTTCCCTTTCTAGAATCTCCTGCAATTCATGGTACTCCGTTCCCACCTCACTTGCAGTCATCTCATGGTCCCTACTTATCTCCATATTTCTTGGTAGATCCTCCTTTTGCTGACTATTTTCTATGATATCTTCCATGCTAGCATCCCTTTCCTTCTCAGTGATAATGTTCTTCGTTTCCTAGTTTGTTTCTTTGTTTCCATATTCTTCTTCTAAGGTCTTAAAGCTATTGTGGCTTGACTGTCTTTCCTCATTGATATTTTTTTCTTGCCGCTTTCTGCCTTTCCCTTTGCCCCCAACCTTACTGAAACCCTCGAGATTTTTATCTGTTGTTGTTTTCACATTTCTCTGCATATTGTTTATTGGGTAGTCTTTCTATAGATTCCCATGTTAGCATTTGAGACACCTAAATGGGTTGTGCTCATATTCCACCACCTACGACCATTCGTCATCATATACTTCTAAAATTATTGTGTTCGGAAGTGCTCTAGATAAGTCCATTTCCACACATATCTAGGTGAAGGAGGTATATTTTCCTTTCAGAGTCGCGTCTGAGATCTTTAGGAAATGCCCCAGTTCATTGCCTATTGTGTTCAGAGATTCTAGTAGCCAATAATCCAGAGGAAGGGAGTATAGTATGATCCATACTGGTACCGATGTGAATGTTTCACGTTTTGGGACAAAGTTCATCATCCATGGCCGCATGTAGAGGCCTGCAGCCGCGTAGAAGTATGGTCCTCCTTTGAACACTCTATCTTTATCCTCTAGGCTTGTGAAAACTATTGTGAAGAATCCCTTAGATCCCAGATGAAGGTTTATTTCTCCATTTGGTTTCTAGTGGCTCCTTATCCATATGTGCAACACCCTCTTCGTCGGCCATAACCACATGAATTTGCATATAACCACATATTCCACCATATGATCCATATGCACTTGAAGCGCTGGGTCGCTTAATATGACCCAAAGAATGATGTTCGACTTGGATTTACATACCCTAGTTGTCTTTATGGAATTTGTTTTTTGACTGTTACCCCGTTTCTCCTTCTCTTCACTAACTTTGTGTTGATCCCCTTCCTATTCATGAGGTCTGTTTCTTCCATATTTCAGTTTTACTTGCCTCTCTTTTCTTCTCCATAGGTTTCTTGAAACACTTCTTTCTAGTGTCATTGATTTTATCTATGACTGCTTGACTATAGGAGGGAGTAGCACTCTCCCTTATGCCTCCCACCATGGTACCCAACGTTAAGCCCTAATGCCAACCCTGGATCAAGTTGTAGAGCCTCCCCCAAAGATGATATCATCAACGTAAACCTTATAAATAGTTAATTTATTTTATAGTTAGATTAAAATTAATTATTACATTATTAAAATCTAATTTAGGATTAGAATTTATTTAAATTTTTTTATTTTTTCTAGCCCAGCGACAAAATTTCTAGAATCATGCCAAATTTGACTCATCAACTTTGGAGGCTCATATATTGAGTTTTACTTGTCCAACTGAGGCCCAGGATGGCTGATTGGAAAGATAAAATCAAGGAGAACATTTCTGAGGAGGTTTCACTATCAGATTTAGTCATTTACTGTGTCTAAAATTAGGCAAAATATCAATCTCCGAATTTTTAAACAAAATCAATTTTCTGAGTTTTATTTTCTTCATTTTCATTTGCCCAAGCCTCTTCTAAGTTCGGATTCATTCATCAATAATATCCTTGGCCAATTAAAATCATCATATGCATCAATAGAAATCTCAGGTTTCCTTTTCAATTATTTAATTTCATTTGATTGGATTTGTTTAAATGCCAGAAATGGCATCTTGATTTTATTGTTGCATCTTAATTTATTTTAATTTCTTTTTAGCAGGAAAACAGTAGAAGAGATATGGAGAAAAGGATCTCAATCAATGAGAAGTCTCCAACAATTAAAGATTGGAATTTTGAGCAAATAAAATTTTATTGGGTAGATTTATTCTTCAACAAACTTCTTTCTAAAAAATACTTTTGGAAATATTATAAATAGTAGATTGCAGAATATAATTAAGGGCTACTCTCCTTTGCAATCCTGGACTTCTAAAAGAACTTCTGCAATAGGAATTTAGAGTTGTAGGAGGGAGGAGAGAAAATCTCAGATCTGATGATTATTGAGGATTTTTCCTTTGTATCTTGAATTAGGTATGATGTGCAGAGTTTGCACTATTGCAACTCTAGTTTTGAAAGAAAAAGTTCAAGCAATGTAAATAATTGTTGGAGACCAAGGTCAGAGAAAT
Organism: Pinus taeda; assembly: GCA_000404065.3. Taxonomy (NCBI): domain Eukaryota; kingdom Viridiplantae; phylum Streptophyta; class Pinopsida; order Pinales; family Pinaceae; genus Pinus; species Pinus taeda. The sequence continues at coordinate 115,789 of APFE030020430.1, read as the reverse complement.
GGATTCAATAAATTGGTATTTATAATACTATTGTTTCAAATACTAGTTTCATTTTTATAATAACAAGAATGTGTCATTTTATTCATGTTTTTGCACTTGTGTTGATATGGATAATTTGTCTCAATATTGTTATTATGTATCTTTTCTCTTATGGGTTAAATTTTGAATTTTGAGTAACTATTTACTCATAAATCTATCTTATAAAACTGATTTATTAAATAGTGATGTGTTGCGAACTATTTTTGCATATTATTGTTTAATTATTTGATTTACTGATTTGACAATCAATATCAATTTTGTGAACTACTCCCTGAATGTTGTTGGTTTATTATTTCAGTTAAGAGGTCTCAATAGGATGTGTTTCGGTATTCACAAATGTCCGTTAATTGAACTACTTCGTTAGCTTGATATTAACCAAAATCCAGACATGTTTAAATCTCTATCATTTAATTATCTTGCTATTAGTTAGGTTAGATCTATATCTACCTAATTTAGATAGGATTAGTATTAGTTTCATTTTCTTGCATTATAGAATAAGTTTCCATTTAGATTAAGTTCTACATTCTTTTAAGTCCTCTTCTCAAAGAGGCAAAATTTTAGTTGTGGCTTGGCTGAGCCAAATCAGCTTAAGGGTCATTCTCTTGCCTGATCAACAAGAACAAGTGATCTAATATCCCTGTATATTGGTAGTCATAAACCAATTTAAATAGGGAAATGGTAACTGGACCTAGTTAAACTAGTCGGAGCCACTACTCCAAACGGAAAAGGAGCTACTTTAAGGTTTGGACTGAGTGGTTATCCCCCAATGTTGAGGCAAACATTTTTGGCCCTCAACAAGTACCTTCCAAAAATGGTGGGGGGGAATTTGGAAATCTGATAAGTCGTGTCGGCAACTCACTCTTGAACATGACAATTTCTACTCCATTTCAGGTTGGGATATCCTCCTTTGTATCATTGAACTTCCTAGGTTGGGCCATTCATTTTTTGCCTTCCATTTAATCTCTACCACATCGCCATAACCACCAATTCTATGGATCCAAAAGCTTCCAAACTTCTAGTTCTGTTGCCGATATGTTCAAGAATTGTCCTTCTACAACTACACTTACCTCTGATTCTCTTTATCATCCAAAATCATTTTTCATCCTTTCGTCTCATTTCGATGATGTGGGAAACATTATGGATGTCCTTCGACATGGTCGTTTCCCATCGACTTCAGCTCATTATCTGGGAATTTGACCAAGAGACTCCCTTCTAGTACATTAGAGCTTGCATTCCCTAATGGCAAGTTCTTCATGCTCAACGATAAGATCACATAATTGGCTTTTGATCGAGTGATTTCATGGGTGTCAACTTCAATTCCTCTATTCACATTCCTTGAATTGTTTTAATAGTAAATTGAGGACCATTGTCATTATTGGTGGTTTCTCTCATGCTTTTGAATAGTATACATCATTAATTAGTAATCAAGCGGCATTCTAGATGTTCACGTCAAGACATCTATTCATGTATTAGAATTTTTACTTTGATCCAGTCATGTTGGAGTGCAAGACCCTGGACTTAGATCACAAAATTCGAGGTTGAAAAGTGATGTGAGATGGTTGTGTTGATATACATGTCTCTTTCAGATGGATGGCTGCAACCATACCTTGGTTTCATTATGGTCCTCATTAATGGATGGTTGCACCCATACCTGGATCCATTTACATGATCATTCTATGGATGGTTGCGCCCATGCCACGATTCATGTATCATTTGAAAAAGTTCTCAATTATGTATATGTATCTGTACTTTCGTGCAGGTTTTCCAACGGTAGACTATGGTTCCCCGCAAGGATTAACTTACAGTGCAAACATATGATATCTTTCAAGCTTGCGATTAAAAATAATCGGGGTACTTGCCAGAAATGGTGGGGGAAAATTTGGAAATCTAATTAATTGTGTCGGTAGCTCACTCTTAAACATGACACTTTCTACTTCGTGTCAGGTTGGGATATCCTCCTTTGTATTATTGACCTTCCTAGGTTAGGTTGTTCATTTTTTGCCTTCCATTTGATCTCTACCACATCGTGATGACCACCGATTGTATGGATCCAAAAGTTGCCAAACTTCTAGTTGTGTTGTCAATATGTTCAAGAGTTGTCCTTATGTAGTTACACTCACCTCTGATTCTTTGTATCATCCAAAATCATTTTGCATCCTTTTGTCTTGTGCTGATGATGTGGGAAACATTATGGCCATCCTTCGACATGGTCGTTTCCCGTCAACTTCAGCTCATTATCTAGGAAGTTGATAGAGAGATCCCTTCCAGTACCTTTGAGCTTGCATGCCCGAATGGAAACTTCTTCACGCTCAATGACAAGTTCACATCATTAGCTTTCGATCGAGTTATTTCACGGGTGTTTGACTTTAGTTCCTCTATTCACATTCCTTGAATTGTGCTAATAGTACCTTGAGGACCATTGTCATTATTGGTGGTTTCCCTCATGCTTGTTAACAATATACATCATTGACTGGTAATCAAGTGAATTTCTATCATGTTCGACGTCAAAAAATCTATTCATGTGTTAGAATTTGTACTTTGATTGGGTCGTGTTGGAGCGCAAGACCCTGGACTCAAATCACAAAAGTCTAGGTTGCGAAGTGATGTGAGGTGGTTCTATTGATATACATGTCTCTTTCACATGGATGGTTGTGACCATACCATAAGTTATCATATGTGATCCTTCTCATTATCGGATGGTTGTGACCATACCTTGGTTTCATTATGATCCTCTTTGATGGATGGCTACACCCATACCTAGATCCATTTACATGATCATTCTCTGGATGGCTGCACCCATGCCATGATTCATGTATCATTTGATAGAGTTCGCAATTATGTATATGTATCTGTACTTGCTTGTAGGTTTTTTTATGGAAGACTACGGTTCCCTGCAAGGATGAACTTATAGTGCAATCATATGCTATCCCCTTCAAGCTTTTGATTAAAAATAATTGGGGTACCTGCTAGAAATGGTGGGGGAAAAGTTTGAAACCTAATCAGTCATGTCAGCAGCTCACTCTTGAACATGACACTTTCTACTCCGTGTTGGGTTGGGATATCCTCCTTTGTATCGTTGACCTTCCTAGGTTGGGCCATTCATTTTTTTCTTTCCATTTGATCTCTACTACGTCATCATGACCACCGATTCTATGGATCCAAAAGCTGCCAAACTTTTAGTTGTGTTGCCGATATGTTCAAGAGTTTTCTTTCTATAGTTACACTTACCTATGATTCTCTATATCATCCAAAATAATTTTTCCTCCTTTCATCTCATGTCGATGATGTGGGAAAAATTATGGCCCTTCTTCGACACGGTCGTTTGTTGTTGACTTCAACTCATTATCTGAGAAGTTGACCGAGAGACTCCCTTCGACTACCTCAGATCTTGCATGCCCTAATGGAAAGTTCTTCACACTCGACGACAAGTTCACATCATTGGATTTCGATCGAGTGATTTCATGAGTGTTCAACTTTAGTTCCTCGGTTAACATTCCATGAATTGTGCTGATAGCACCTTGAGGACCTGTTAGAGCCTAGATTAACCTTAGGCTGAAGGAAGGCAATCCTAGGATAACCACAAACCAAGCCTAACCTGGTAGCTAGCCCTACCAGGTTGGGAGAGGGCTTTCTCTTTATGAATCTCAGACAATATGACTAGATCAAGAATCAAGATTTTATGCATGGTATATTAGCTCAGGGGGTTTCAATTGGATTTGTTGGTTTTTATGCTGGATCAAATGGAGCTAGGCAATTTGGGTCCGAGAAATTAGGTCAGAATGCAGGGTGTTGTATGGGGCAAGGTAGTTATAGGCTTTAACACTTCAAATTTAATGAGGTGGGGTGTCTAAGAATAGTGAGGAGCTGAGGAGGGCATGAGACAATCATTGATCCTATACAAACAATAGAAAACATAGAGTACTGAATGATTTCCCAAGGTAGAGCATTGCAAACACTGAATTCTACCTATCTATCTTGATATCATTCAATTAGAATTAGTGAAATAGATGATGGCATACATAAACATATAAACAACTGATAACAAACAAGAGACTATGCTAAAACACCATACCACAGGAATCCCATAAAAAAAGTTGCAAACCCTGTTAATTTCCTTGCCAAACTGCTTCCAATGATGTACAATCTAGCTCAGAGCATCCAAGTGAGTCCAACCTCAACAAATAACTAAGAAAACACTTGATATAGGCATACAAACTACTCATCCTGGCCATCAGGGGTCGAATCCATGAGAACAGGGGCTACTTCAACCATTTCCCAACTAAGAACTAGAATATAGGTAGTCAAACAACTTGCCTCTATAAGTAGGGAAACTGATTCATTAGCCTCAAAACTACCTCTAACTAATGAATCTACCTTCTAACACTATTTTACCATCACATTTACATGCTAAGTCATTAATTACATGAGTTAAAACAACCATGAGGAGAGAGAAAGTGAATCCATAGTGAAAAGAGATGAAATTTTGATTTTCTGGACAAATTAGTCAAAAGCGCAACGCCACTGGTCAAAAGCACACAACTGCTTTCCACTTGCTTTTGGAGGCCTTCCCCTTAGCCAAATTGAGCCCAAGATAGCTCATTGGAAATTTTTTCAAGTCTATTTTTTGAAAAACTTGAATTTTTGAGTTTGGAGGTCATTTTCTCACTTAAAACTTGAATCTCCCAAGACTGCTTCTGTGTGTCCAAAATGAGGCAGAAGGGCCATTTTTTGTTAGTTCTTGGACCTTTTGGTGACCCATATTTGCTTCAAAACTTCTGAAAATTTCTAGGGTCCATGTTCTCATCCTCTAGAATCCAAATATGCAAGCCTTTTGTTCATCTGATGCTCCAAGAAAAAGTGCAGTGCCACTAGGCTAGTTTCCTGTGTTGAAATTTTCGAAATTTGAAAAAAAACAAAAAATCTTCAAAACTTGCCCAGATTTGGCATGGGATACCACCATCAACTACTTTGATGGACTAGTGAGGCTTCAGCTAATATTTTCAACTTATATTTCTCCTTTTTGCTCTTTAAATCCTTCCTCAACCTAGGTTTAAGCTTCTTGATCCTCATGTTACAGATTTTGTTGAGGGTCATGTAATGGTAGGCCATGTGGCGGAGCATCTTCTTATCCTTGTTGGACTTCTCAATCAGCCCTTCAAGATGTATATTGACCCTCTCAAGCCATGTTTCCCTATCATTCTCAATCTCTTGCTCAATAGGAGTAAACTTGACACGAGCCTCTTTGGCCTTTTGCCTGTTTTCTTTGATCATTTGTAGCTCCATGAGGACTTGATTTTCACTCAATTGTTTGTTTTCCTACTCTAAATATCTGATGATGAACTTAGCTCTCTCTAAGTTATCTACCAAGGATTGTATTTCAGCTTCTCTCTCTTGAATGATGATGTCCTTGAAAGTTTCTTCATCCTGAGCTTCTAGGTCAATGATGTCAACACCATGATGAGTAAAGTGTTGTTGTGGCTCCTCATGCTCAATGAGATCAAAATATCTTTCCTCCTCGCCACCAAGATCTTCCTCCTACACTTTTTCCTTGCCTTTGCTCAACTGCTTAACCTGTACCTATTTTGTCAATGACGAAGGCAAAGCCCCTTCCACACCTTAAGGAGCAAACATTTTCCTATGGACTGATGATGAAGGCAAGGCCCCTTCCACACCTTGTGGAGCAAGCACTTGCCTAGCAGCTACAAAAAGTCTCCTTGTGCCTCTCTGATATGTTACATACACTAGCACCTCAACAGTTTTGGTTTCCTCCTCTTCCCTTATTTCTCCATGGCTAGAAGGCCCATCTTCTTCTTGATGCACTGGTGAAGGGATCTGTGGACCTTTTAACATCTCATGAGCAATGAAAGTCTCCCATGGAATGTTAAGAAGGCTAAGCTGGTGTAGAACAATGATTTTAATCAAAGAGTAATGATATATGCTATTCAACTGTTGGGGGTATGATTTCCTTTGTACAATATGTGTCATTTTCTCAATGTTTCTAAACATGAAGTAAGGGAGATTCAACATCTTTACTCTAGTGAAATGCATGAGGAGTCTAATATGATAGGCATACAACCGGGGGAACCTATCTTCACAAGTAAAGTACTTGATAATAATCCTCATCAAAGGCACATACCCATTTTCCAAAAACTCAAAGGGGAATAACTTCTTCACTTTATTTTTGTATTTAGCCTTGATATAGGGCTCATAGTAATCCTCATCAAGATCATGACCCTTGTACCATTTTTCACCCACATTAGGAATTCTAGTGGCCTCTAAAATGACAGCTGAAGAAACTGTGAAGGTTACTCTAGCAAGAGTCACCTCATTGTTATGGAAATGAGTCACAAATAGTCTGGCCAACTCATGGTGAAACTATATTCTTTCCACTAATTCACAAAATTCAAAACATGCTAAGTGTCTAAAACAAGAAACTGCAAGTGGACAAGCCTGTAACTCTGTCAAACTAGTGGGCTCCTCTCTGATGATTTTTCCTCCTTTATGAGGCTTCCTTTGTTGTATGTTTCTCTCCCTAGAGTTGTCACTAAATGTCTCTTCCTCATACTCATAATCACTATCGCTTTCCATTGTTTTCCTTTGGCTATGAACAATATGGTTATATATGGCTAGTTGTGGATAATTTATGTGGAGGAATGGAATGGGCAGAGTGTATGGAGGAGGGAGTGTGAAAATGTGTGTGTGGACAGGGTTTAGGCATGTGAGTAGGGTTTAGGGAAATTGTATGTGGGAATGGGATTTAGGGAAAAATATATGTGGGAATGGGATTTAGGGAAAAATATATGTGGGAATGGGATTTAGGGAAAAATATATGTGGGAATGGGATTTAGGGAGAGAGTGAGTGGAGTGTAATAGGATAGAGGGAATGAGGGTTTGATATCAATAATGAGTGATAGCAATAAGAAAACTAGGTTTTACAACAACAATTAGGGTTTTAATTTAAAGGAGGAAAGACCAAGCAAATTCTCATGAAAGAAACCTAAACAACAATAAAATGACAGTATTTACCTTCCAGAGGAAACTTGGAGGTGATTTGGTAAGTTTGGAGGAAGTTTGGGGTGATTTGAGGCTTTGTTGGGCAAAGCATAATGCAACCTATAGGAGCACAACACTAGCCTGAAAGTGTAGCACCCGTGTATTTTTGCACTAGGAAATGCTGCTAGAAGCACAACGCCACCTTGAAAGTGCAACACCTTCCTCAGAAGCGTAGTGTTGACCAAAATCTTGAAAAAACACAACACTTCACTGTATTTGCTTAATGACACTTGAAACTCAACCTTTGATCTCCTTATGGCACTTTGATCTTCAACAATAACACGATATGATGAAAAATAGGAGGATGGCTTTATATAGGATCAACTTTTTTATTTTTTTTTATAAAAACCCACTTTTATAATGCTTAGTTGTCTTTTACAATGCTCTGTTTTTCATGTTTATTTCTTTTTCATGGCAAGTGGACTAATGCTCAGAATTACTTGATTTTGCAGTGGTAGGTACTTGGCAGCATCACAACCTTTAGGAGGAGCTTGGGAACAAAATTACATATAGAAACAATAAAATTACATCATGATGAAGGATAAAGACATAATACTCTATTTTCACCTCAAAACAAGTTTTGAGGTGAGAACTACATTCAGCTTATCAACTAATACATTATGATTTTAATAATGATTATTGACCTCCTCATGTGCTTGCTGACCCTTATCAACATATAATCACTGAATTTGACCATGGAGGAAACCCTAAGACCTAATGAGACCAAACCCTATGTAATTGAAGAAGTGGACTGCAAGATTAACATGAATAATCACTAAAAGGTATGAAAGAAGATCACCAAATACATATCATTAGGGAAAAGCTGAAGTAAACCCTACCATCAGTAGATCCATGACCTAATGGAATGACTCAGTAGAATGGGACTCCTACCATGAGATGCAAAAGAGTAAATTTTGATCACTGATGGGAGTGTGAAGAAACTGACACTAACATTGGCTCCAATGGGGATGGTAGCTCCTTGGAGGTGCCAAGAACACCGTAGACCTAGTAGCCTTATCCATTGGGCATGAAGTAAGAGAAAATGCATAACTGAATACTAATGACTTGACGACACAAACTGACTCTGAAACTGTCTTGAAAATGACTAAAAAAATGACTCAAGACTTACTTAACTGAAACAAGTACTTACATAGCTTTTTAATGGTAGTAGACCATTGATATTTGAGGGCTTCAAATCATGATGTCAACCACATACCTAATGATGAAATATGTAGAATCATGTGAAGTGGGCCTTCCAATGTAACCAATCCAGCAGATGGCTACATACTAAAATTCTGCTCTCACTTTCCCCAAGCAAGTAGAACGATGTACATGTAGGCAACTCACAATAACAACTGAAACCAAGGCTTATGCCAATGAACCAGGAAACATTCATCTTCTCTAATGCTTGCAAAAGAATGCCGAAGGGATCTTGAAAATCCTGAAGTAATACCTTGTCTTGAGATCCAATAGAAAAAATACTACTCCCTTCATTCTGATCTCAAAGAATAGTTGGTTACTGATTGATAGGAAGGCATAGAGAAGTATAAGATTTTGCTATCTGAGTGTTTGCTGTAAATTCCTCGAGCATGAGAAATTTTGACTCAATTTTTGGAATATTGTCTCTCTGAGTCTCATATTCTTCAATTTCATAGTCTAAGTCATTCTTAAACATAAAACTTTCTTCAATATTATCAAACATGACAATCCTATCATCCTCATGAAAGAAAACCATATTGGCTTTCTGATCTATAAATCTAATTTCAAAACTGTCATCATTTTCAAAAGTGGATGGAACTTCACTAACACCTTCTTGACTATGTGAACACTGCAAACCTGCATTAGCTTGGGTTGTAACATGACCTTTCAGGAGTTGATTTATCTCATCTTCAGATAGAGGAGAGAGTACTTTTTGTTTTCTTTTGCTAAAACATTAATTGTCTTCTTTCCCTCCTAAAGATTCACAAGGTTGTTGAATATCTTCATTAATTTCAAGCAAAGGAGTATATAAATTTTCCTCATACTAATGATTCATTTCATATGATTCCTGTTGACTATCAAGATGGAAAATTCCTTCATCTTCAAGGAAAGAAGAAGCTATTGTATGCTGATTATGATCTTGTGTAACGAAGTGACTAGATTTTTGAGACTTTTGTTGAAGGGAAAAATAAAAGAAGGCTTCAATGATTTCTTCATCATCACGATTTGAATCTTCTACATCATCACGATCTGAATCTAGATCTAGAATAGCGAACTTGACTTTATCACAATCTGAAATTGGAACTTGATTTTCCTACATATTGTCTTCTGCTATGATTAGATCTAAAATAAGACCTTGTCTTCCATCATTTTCAGTTGTACTAAGATCTTGAACCTGCTGCAAATTTTCCTGAGCATCTTGGAAAGTATCCTCTAAGCTCTCTTTATGCTGCTGAAATGGATTTTCAAATAGGAATTCCATGATCTCATCATCCATGAAGTCATCATCTTCATAAATTTTCTCAAGATTTTCAATAAAACTATAAACATGTTTGCAATAGTTTTGGACTAATATTAAGGATGGAAAATATTCTTTATACCTTTCAAAGAACATGGTATGAAAGTATTTTAAACAGTAAATACAAGCAGGCGGAAAACTTCCATACCAAGATCAGGCTTCACTTTCCAGAGTGGCCATGTATATCTTCATCAAGTAGTCTTCAAGAAATCAACCTTGAACTTTCAAATATGCATGTGAAATCTAACAAGATGTAAAGCAACAACATTCCTACCATCACCTTTAAACATAGGCAAATTCCTTTGCCAATCTACCTTAGGAATTTTATTTGGGAAACCTGAAATGTGATATCGGCTCATGGGAGCATACCTTTGAGCACAAAAATCCATTTTTGATAACAACGAATTCACCAAGAAATTGTTCAGGCTACTGGTTCTTGAAGAGTAGAGTTGCCATAAAAATTCTGAAGCTTGGGATTTTTCAACACTGGAGTCACCAAGTGAATGATTTCATCCTTTGGGTGTCTAGTCGTTGTCCACCATCAACAATCAGATCTAAACTTGATACATTTTACTGAGGAACATAAAACTACGTTCCCTAGTATGGTCACCACTATGTTAGAGCTTAGATTGACCTCAGGCTAAAGGAAGGCAATCCTAGGATAACTACAAACCAAGCTTAACCTGGTAGTTAGCCCTACCAGGTTGGGAGAGGGCTCTCTCCTTATTAATCTCAGTGAAGATGACTAGATCATGAATCAAGATTTTATTTTAGGAATAGTAGCTCAGGGGGTTTTGATTGAATTTGTTGCCTTTTGTGTTGGATCAGATGGAGCTAGGTAATTTGGGTCCAGGAAATTAGGTCATAATGCAGGGTGTTTTATGGGGCAAGGTAGGTACAGGCTTTAACACTTGAAATTTTTTAGGTGGGGTGTCTAATACTAGTGAGGAGCTGAGGAGGGCATGAGATAATCATGATTCCTACTCAAACAACAGAAAACATAGCGTACTGAATGATTTTCCAAGGTAGAGCATTGCAAACAATGAATTCTACCTATCTATCTTGATATCATTCACTTAGAAGTAGTGAAATAGAGGATGGAATACATAAACATATAAACAACTAATAACAAAGAAGAGACTATGCTAAAACACCATACCACAGGAATCCCATAAAAATCGCTGCAAACCCTGTTAATTTCCTTGCCAAACTCCTTGCAATGATGTACAATCTAGCTCAGAGCATCCAAGTGAGTCCAACCTCAAAAAATAACTAAGAAAACACTTGATATAGGCATAAAAACTACTCATCCTGACCATCAGGGATTGAATCCATGAGAATAGGGGTTGTTTCAACCATTTCCCAACTAAGAACTGGAATATAGGCAGTCAAACAACTTGCCTCTATAAGTAGGGAAACTGATTCATTAGCCTCAAAACCACCTATAACTAATGAATATACCTTCTAACACTAATTTACCATCACATTTACATGGTATGTCATTACTTACATGAGCAAAAACAACCATGAGGAGAGAGAAAATTAATCCATAGTGAAAACAGGCGAAATTTTGATTTTCTGGATAAATTGGTCAAAAGCGCAACACCATTGGTCAAAATCTTTGCGCCGCTTTCCACCTACGTTTGGAGGATTTACCCTTAACCAAATTGAGCCCAAGATAGCTCATTGGAAAGGTCTCCAAGTCTAGTTTTGGAAAAACTTGAATTTTCGAATTTGGAGGTCAGTTTCCCCCTCAAAACCTGACTTTCCCGAAACTAATTCTGTGTGTTCAAAATGAGGTAGAAAGGTCATTTTTGGTAGTTTTTTGACCTTTTCGTGACTCACATTTGCTTCAAAACTTCTAAAAATTTCCAAGGTGCATGTTCTCATCCTCCTAAATCCAAATATTCAAGCCTTTTGATCATCTGATGCTCCAGGGAAAATTTGGCACTGCACTTCTAGGCCAGTTTCATGTGTTGAAAATTTCAAAATTTGAAAAAAACAAAAAATCTTCAAAACTTGCCCAAATTTTGCATGGGTTACAACCATCAGCTACGTTTATGGACTAGTGAGGCTTCAGCTAATATTTTCAGCTTATATTTCTCCTTTTTTCTCTTTGAATCCTTCCTCAACCTAGCTTTAAGCTTCTAGATCCTCATGTTACAGATTTCGTTGCGGGTCATGTAATGGTAGGCCATGTGACAGAGCATATTCTTATCCATGTTGGCCTTATGAATCAGCACTTCAAGATGTATGTTGACCCTCTCAAGCCATGTTTCCCTATCATTCTCAATCTCTTGCTCAATAGGAGTAAACTTGACATGAGCCTCTTTGGCCTTTTACCTATTTTCTTTGATCATTTGTAGCTCCATGAGGACTTGCTTGTCACTCAATTGTTTGTTTTCCTACTCTAAATATCTGATGATGAACTTGGCTCTCTCTAAGTTATCTACCAAGGATTGTATTTCAGCTTCTCTCTCTTAAATGATGATGTCCTTGACAATTTATTCATCCTGAGCTTCCAGGTCAATGATGTCAACACCATGATGAGTAAAGTGATGTTATGGCTCCTCATGCTCAATGAGATCAAAATCTCTTTCCTCCTCATCATTGAGATCTTCCTCCTGCACTTTTTCCTTGCCTTTGCTCAACTGCTCAACCTGTACCTATTTTTTCGATGACGAAGGAAAAGCCCCTTCCACACCTTGTGGAGAAAACATTTTCCTGTGGACTGACGATGAAGGCAAGGCCCCTTCCACACCTTGCGGAGCAAGCACCTACCTAGCAGCTACAAAATGTCTCCTTATGCCTCTCTGATATGTTACATACACTGGCACCTCAGCAGTTTTTGTTTCCTTGGTCTCTTCCCTTATTTCTCCATGGCTAGAAGGCCCACCTTCTTCTTGATGCACTAGTGAAGGGATTTGTGGACCTTTGAACATCTCATGAGAAATGAAAGTCTCCCATGGAATGTTAAGAAGGCTAAGCTGGTGTAGAATAATGATTTTAATCAAAGAGTAATGATATATTCTATTCAACTACTGGGGGTATGATTTCCTTTGTACAATATGTGTCATTTTCTCAAGGTTTCTAAACATGAAGTAAGGGAGATTCAACAACTTTACTCTAGTGAAATGCATGAGGAGTCTAATATGATAGGCATACAACCAGGAGAATTTACCTTCACAAGTAAATTACTTGATAATAACCCTCATCAAAGGCACATACTTGTTTTCAAAAACTTAAAGGGGAATAACTTCTTCAGTTGACTTTTGTATTTAGCCTTGATATAGTGCTCATAGTAATCCTCATCAAGATCATGACACATGTACCATTTTTCACCCACATTAGGAATTCTAGTGGCCTATGAAATGACAGTTGATGAAACTATGAAGTTTACTCTGGCAAGGGTCACCTCATTGTTATGCAAATGAGTCACAAATAGTCTGGACAACTCATGGTGAAATTGTACACTTTCCACCAATTCACAAAATTCAAAACATGCCAAGTGTCTAAAACAAGAAACTGCAACTGGACAAGCCTGTAACTCTATCAAAATAGTGGGGTCCTCTCTAATGATTTTTCCTCCTTTATGAGGCTTCCTTTGCTGTATTTTTCTCTCCCTGGAGCTGTCACTAAATTTCTCTTTCTCATACTCATAATTATTGTCTCTTTCCATTGTTTTCCTTTGGCTGTGAACAATATGGTTATATATGGCTAGTTTTGGATAATTGATGTGGAGGAATGGAATGGGCAGAGTGTATGGAGGAGGGAGTGTGAAAATGTGTGTGTGAACGGGGTTTAGGTATGTGAGTAGGGTTTAGGAAATTGTACGTGGAAATGGGATTTAGGGAAAAATATATGTGGGAATCGGATTTAGGGAGAGAGTGAGTGGAGTGTAATAGGATCGAAGGAATGAGGGTTTCATATCAATAATGAGTGATAGCAATAAGAAAAATAGGCTTTACAACAACAATTAGGGTTTTAATTTAAAGGAGGAAAGACCAAGAAAATTCTCATGAAAGCAACCTAACAACAATAAAATGACAATACTTACCTTCAAGAGGAAATTTGGAGGTGATTTGGTAAGTTTGGAGGAGGTTTGGGGTGATTTGAGGCTCTGCTGGGCAAAGCACAGTGCCACCTACAGGAGCACAAGGCCAGCCTGAAAGCGTAGTGCCCATGTATTTTTGCACTGGGAAATGTTGCTATAAGCACATCGCCACCTTGAAAGCGCGACGCCTTCCTTAGAAGTGTAGTGCTAACCAAAATCTTGAAAAAATGCAGCACTTCACTGTACTTGCTCAATGACACTTGAAACTCGACCTTTGATCTCCTTATGGCACTTTGACCTTCAACATTAACACAATTGGATGAAAAATAGGAGGATGGTTTTATATAGCTTCACCCTTTTTAATTTTTTTTATGAAAACCCACTTTTATAATGCTGAGTTGTCTTTAACAATGCTTTGTTTTTCATGTTTATTTCCTTTTTCGTGGCAAGTGGACTGATGCTTAGAATTACTTGATTTTGCAGTGGCAGGTACTTGGAAGCATCACATCCTTTAGGAGGAGCTTGGGAACAAAAATTACATATAGAAACAATAAAATTACATCATGATGAAGGATAAAAACATAATACTCTATTTTCACCTCAAAACAAGTTTTGAGGTGAGAATTACATTCAGCTTATCAACTGATACATTATGATTTTAATAATGGTTATTGACCTCCTCATGTGCTTGTTGGCCCTTATTAACATATAATCATTGAATTTGACCATGGAGGAAACCCTAAGACCTAATGAGACCAAACCCTATGTAATTGAAGAAATGGACTGCAAAATGAACATGAATCATGACTAAAAGGTATGAAAGAAGATCAGAAAATACATATCATGTGGGAAAAATTGAAGTAAACCCTACCATTAGTAGATCCATGACCTAATGGAATGACTCAGCAGTATGGGACTCCTACCATGAGATGCAAAAGAGTAAATATTGATCACTGACGGTAGTGTGAAGACACTGACACTAACAGGACCATTATCATTATTTGTGGTTTATCTCACACTTGTTAATAGTTTACATCATTGACTAGTAACCAAACGACTTTCTAGCATGTTCAATGTCAACACATCTATTCACATGTTAGAATTTGTACTTTTATCAAGTCGTGTTGGAGCAAAAGACCCTCGACTCAGATCAGACAAGTCCAGGTTGCAAAATGATGTGACATGGTTGTGTGGATATACATGTCCCTTTTAGATGGATGGCTATGACCATACCATGAGTTATCATATGTGATCCTTCTCATTATTGGATGGTTGCGACCATATCTTGGTTTTATTATGATCCTCTTTGACGGATGGTTGCACCCATACCTGGATCCATTTACATGATCATTCTCTGGATGGTTGCACCCATGCCATGATTCATGTATCATTTGACATAGTTCTCAGTTAGGTATAGGTATTTGTACTTGCTTTTAGGTTTTCCGACGGCAGACTACAGTTCCCCACACTAATTCATAAAGAATTTCATCCCTCTCTCTAGTTCGGCCTTCACGCTTTAGGGGGAATCCATTACAAAACATTTTGTCACTGTCCCTATACTCCCTGTTCCTTGATCTTAGAGGACCTCTACAGTAAACCCCACATTCTTTTCCTTCATGAAGAAACCCCCATTGTGTCCCTCTCCATGAGCAGGTCAATTCGCTTTTGCACCATTTCCCCTTAAACTTCTATTTTGCCTAGTTTACAAGACCGATGCTAATGTTCCTTATGTTCCTCATGCCGATATGCAGGGATTAGAACTATTCCTAGCACTGATTAGAGTGACTAAGCTATGTTCTGGTTGCACTGTTCCTGATATGGAAATTTTTTTAAATTAAGAGTCGAAGCTTCCAACTCTAGAAGCTTCGTAACAGAATTCTGGTAAATGGTTTGGCTAGATGGGGTTGAGGATTTTAGTTTGGGCTCTTGTCCCCTATAATGATGGAAGTACTTCAAGGGATAAGACCTTCTCCCATGAGAAGAGGATGCATCTCCCATCCATTCATATTATATAAAACTCCCTTTTTCCCAAGCATAAGTTAGTGTTGATGTTTGTGTGCTAGTGCTATTTTGGTTTAGAGTAAACAACAAGCTATTCATATTTGTAGCTATCTAGTTGTGTGAGGGAAAAGTGTGATTTGGTTTGGGGTGAAGCCTAAAGGGAAGAACCTTAAAACTATTGTTGATTGAGGCCATCATGGAATGCTAACAGAAGTGTGTGGGAACCTGGCCTTGTCAAAGGAGAACTGCAACGTCAAGACAATGGTTGTAATCTCTCTTTGATATCAATATATATGCAGCTATCAATTGATTTCCTACATGTTTTGTCACCTTACATATTCATGGCTTAATGTTTCTTGACTTTTTAAGTAGGTTGAATTACAATTTGTCTATTATCACGGTTGTTGTTTGTCGTTGTTTACATGTTTCAGGTGCTTGAAGAATGAAGCGAGAGATAGCTAGAGTGAGCAAGAAAGGAAATCATCAAATGGGATAAGCGTACTAAGAGGTATGCCCTCTTAATTGGTTATAACCCAAGGAATATTCCATAAAATGTATCTGTTGTGGCTAGACCCATTATTAGGCTAGAGGAATTTGTTTCTGTCTACACTTATAATTTTACTTCACCATAAGGAGGCAACAAACAGTTTGCTTATAATCTTGCAAACATCATTGTTAACACACTAATAGACAACATCACTAACATCAAACCCAATTCATATAGATATTTTCCTTTTTTATCTTGCATACTATCATAGTTTTCTACATACTCTGAATTCTATCAACTAGAAAGAGTGAACAGAGATCTTTGAAACACCAATCAATACAAGCATAAAACCTCTACCAAGAAACCAAGGGAATATCCAATAACTATTAATCAATCAAATATCACTATAATATCGATATAAGACATTTTTATAGTCCTTATCCATGCAAAATAATAATATATGCATTCACATTCAATTTTCTACTAGCATATGGCATAAAATGGTAACTCAAACAACATTTTCCACCCAACCTTTGTGAAGGAGAATTGCAATATGTTCATATATTTCTACTCTTATCACTATGTTGTAGTATTCAAAAACCCCCCATTAATTTTTATTTTAGCTATATCATAAATAATGGTGACCCTTCTTTCATGTTAATGAAACTCTTTAGTTTTCAATAAAGATGGGACATTTTTTAAGTTTGTTATAAAATCTCTTAGGCTTGAAAGTTCCCTCATCGAGAATCAAGTATTAGAGGCCCAACCCTTAAAATATTATGATAAATAAAAATCTAAATAGGCCCTCTTATTACAAAATTGATGCATTATCAGAAGATCTTTATCGGACTCTTATAATTTCGTTACTTTCATTTTGAGAAAGTTACGATAAATCCATTCCTCAATAAAGCTTCCCCGACCATTAATTTATTCATTAAAGAAGATTTTACTAAAAGGTTAATACAAGTCATGTGCTCATTTTTAAAGGAATATTATAAGCGTTGTCGGACCCATAGCTACCACTTGGCATATCGGACCTTCACAATATAGTAACTTTCTAAGTGTGCCACTTACAAAACCTCTCATATTCACATTCTTTGATATCTCTAAGCTTCGATACCTTCCTTCTCCGATATCATTCTCCTCTGATAACATGAAACCTCTGATATTCCCATCTATAGTTATATTGATAATTTCATATCGGGAGCTTGCACTTTAAACTTTTGATATGCCTTCGCCAATATAAAAACGCTGATATCAATTCCCACCTCTTATTATAGCCATTACTTCTTCAAATATGATTTATCGAAAGTTACTAATATCGCAAATTCCTAATGCATCTCCAATTGATTTCTCCAATATTTTTCTTCCCTTATGCTAATGTGTGCAAACCCACGTGAAATCACGTTCTAACATTTAATATTTTAAATTGATGAATTTATGGTTTTTAAGATTATATTCATCTTCATTCATTACAGTTTGATACTATCATAATTCGCCCTTACAGAAAAAGATTGTTGTGTGAAACTCGTTATTTGTACTAGGTATTTCAGGAAAAAAAGCTATGACCCAGACCTATGTTTTTCATTACAGGCTATCCCTAAAAAGTGTAATTATGAAGAAATGTTTAAAGCAGCCAAAGCAAAGAAGAAACATGCTTCTCAACAACAATCAACTTCTCCTCCAACTGAAAATGTTGGTAAACAAGGATTATTTTCCAACAAAACCTATTCTCTAGATGCTCAAAGTGCCTCTTGGGAATCAATCTATAAACTATTTGAGGATGAAGGGTCAAGGGTCACACAAAGAAAAATCACAACTGAGGATTCTAAGCTAGTCTTTAATAGAACTTACAATATTGATGTGGCCAATTCATTCTTGCATAGGATTGTGGCCTAACCCAAAATCCTTCCTTATACAGATATGATTTAATGGGTTGTTGAAAACTTGAGAATTGTAGAAAGGAAGGTCCTGACACAGAAACATATAGTCAATGGGTTATTCACCGAAAATGATTTGAGTGCAATGTACTGTTTTCCACAACCTCAATGAAAATATAACAAATAGTTTGTGGAGAAATTCGTGAGCGAATATGACCATGCGTCAGAGCATATTAGCACCTAGAGACGAGATCTGAAAAATCATAAGCGAGAGGAAAAGGGTATGTATGCAATTGACTCTATCACAAGTCCCTATTGCTAAACAAATGCTATGATATGTAGACTCTTTGCTTATTCTAATACACAAACAATTTCCGATCAATGCACAACACTAATTGATGTTGCCTTAGAAGGTTATATCTTAGATTTTGGGAATATATTGTCTGATAAGTTAGCTACTCATATCATGAATTTCAGAAGTAAGTGTAATGTTTTCGAAAATATAATTCCTCCCTTTCACATGAGTACCTGCATAATGGATACCTTGTGTTTTAATATGGATTTCACCTCTATGGGATGGAAGTGGTCCTTACAAGACCCAAATCCTATCCACATATATCACGATATTCTTTGGGACTCAAAGTATCAACCCCATTTTTATAAAATCTTCGATGGAGTAATGCTTCCTATTTAACAAATCATTTTTGACAAGTCAACTCCTAGGGTTTCCCCAAAAGCTGAAGCCGACTTGCTCCAAGTTGGAAATTGGTTTGGTGAGGAGTTATGTACCTATTTCTAAATCTTTGGTAGTATTTATAACCCCCATTTCTTGCCTCTTTATGTCTCTGACAAGCTTCTTGCTCGAGAAATAGCATACCATACAGTTGGGAATGGTATTTCAAAAGTCTAAAGGAGACCAATAAGAATATGTGGCCTATTTTTCCACTTTAGCATGGTATATATACTTTGTAGAATTTTAGGCATGCAACCATTCAAATTAATTCTATCTTAGAATTTAAATTCCCTACTATCCCTAATAGCCAGTGTGATCCCCATCAAATTGTCAAGAAGGTTACTATACAATCAAGCATCATGCATTTTTCTCATGAACTAGACAAGTTCAATGACCTATTTCAAAAAGATTCTACCTATTCAATGGTTACAAGACAAGTAGCAGAAAAATTGACTCTAGAGGACATGATTCAATTCACCCAATACATAACTGTAAGGTTAGCTAATTTTCCTATGAATTCATTAAAACTTCCTAAAGAAAGCATGATCTAGGATGATGTTATTGTTATTGGTTCCACATAGACTATTGATATGCCTCAAACAGAAGAAACAATTTCTTCCTTAGCTTCTCAGACTGGAGTTAGTTTTCTAGTTCCAAGCTTGAGAAAATATGGGAACAATATAGCTAGGTTTTGAAGGACAAGTAACTGCAAGTTTTGAAGGCACCCTTACAAGAGATGGTCCCAAATACTTCTAAAAGTTTGGAATATGCTCTGATTACAGTAAAGGCCTTGAAAATCCTTTCGAAAATCAAGACATTGAAGTTATATCGGCCTTCTCAACCTCTGAGGTTGTATTAAGGGTTGAATAAATTCCTCCACTTGACGTATTTTAGAGTCTTAAGCATAAGGTTATTGTTAAAATAAAAAGAAAGAAAAGAAAAATCAAGTCATCCCAGGCTTTAGTTCCGGTAAATGCTTCTTTCAACGTAGTATGGAAAGGCTCTTAGTCCACCCCTTTAGAGGAAATGGGAAGACTCACTCAGTTCATGGGAGTCTATGCTGTTGGCATTATGGTTCTGGTATGATTATATGTTTCATATGTTGTACTTGATGGCAACACCCATGGCATG
This sequence comes from Pinus taeda, assembly GCA_000404065.3. Classification (NCBI taxonomy): domain Eukaryota; kingdom Viridiplantae; phylum Streptophyta; class Pinopsida; order Pinales; family Pinaceae; genus Pinus; species Pinus taeda. Next base: position 95,914 of record APFE030020430.1, on the reverse strand, counting down.
GCTCTCATTTTTTATGAAAATAAAGAAGTACGCAGGAGAACAGTTCAGGAGGTGCATACCCGCAGGTATACCGTGCAGGGACCGTGTCCAAATACGTGGGTTACCCATTCATGGGGTGCGTACCCCAGTGCGCACACTTCAAGGCAGTAAAGTGCCCACACGTGGGGTTTCTCATGGTATTTAGCCAACGGTATTGTGTTATCATGGTTTTGACCCATGGTATTGTTTATTTTATTATTATTATTGAGCCCCATGATCCTTGATTTGAGGAAGAG
>APFE030020430.1:0-86288 GCA_000404065.3 Pinus taeda | reverse complement strand
AGAGAGAGTTGTAGCTCTCTGCAGGTTGCAGCCTGCATACTGGTAAAGGACTGCACCAGTACAAGACCATTGTAAAATGAGTTTCTAATTTGAAAGAAGATAGAGACATATTGCAGCAGGTGGTTTTGACCCACATTGGTTTCCACCTTATATCTGGTGTTCTTTGATGTGACTGTCTGTTTTTCTTATTCATGCTCATTATTTATGGTATTGGTATGCAAAAATAATTCAAAGTATAAATAAGAAAGATTTGGTAAAAGAATAAGATAATACTGATTCACCCCCCCTCTCAGTACTATTGTCAACATATGCTTCCACAACCATGGAAAAATCCACTGAAGTACAACATTTCATGAAAGAAAATGAAGACAAAATTGTGTTTTTGGAGTAGAGTTTTGAGATCGAGAAACAAAAGATTCTTGATCAATGGCAAGAAAAACTTATTGAACTCCAAAACATTTTTAATGCCCTTAAAGTTCAATATGACACTGATTTGTATGCCTAAGACACTTAGATACAAGAATTACAGAAAAGGATAGAACAACTTGTTAGTGCCTAAATCTACCTCAGGCTGAGAAAGGCAAGTCTAGGGTAACATCAAATCACGCTTAACCTGGTAGTTATCCCTACCAGGTCGGGAGAGGGCTCTCTCCTTATCAATCTCAGGAAAATATAGCGAATGAGGCTTGAGATGACTGATGTAAAGACTAATTTTAGGCTAGGTATATGCTTAGAGGAGTTTGATTGAGTTTTATGTTGATTTGCTGGATGAAATGTGAAAGGCAGTTTTGGGTCTGAGGAATGAACTCAGTCTTGTAGATCTTTCTATGGGGCGAGGTAGGCAAATGCTTAAGTACTTTGAATTAAGTGAATTGGATAGTCTTAAGACTGGTGAGGAGTTGGAGAGGGCATGAAAGTGTCATGAGTCCTCTTCAAATAGTAGAAAACATGTAAAGCTAAACAAACCCTAAGGTAGAGCACTACAACATTAATGATTTCCACCTTTATACTTGATTCATTTAGTTAAGCTGAAAAAAGGAAAGATAATGGCACACATGATAACTTGTATTACAAAAGGAGAAACAATACTAAATCACCTTGCCACAAGAATCCCACAAAATGTTTCAAACCCTGGTCTATTTCCTTGCCAAACTATAGAAATGAATGTACAATAATGCTCAAATAATTCACAAGAGTCCAACATTTACAAATGACTGAAAAAACACATGATATAGACCTCCAAACCATCTGTGTTATCCATCAGGGGTTGAATCCATGAGAAGAGGGGTGGTTTCAACCATATCTAAACTAGGAACACAAAAATAGGCAGTGGAACAACCATATCTTCTGCATCATCTCTTCCACTGCACTTACCAAAATGTCAAGCTTTACCTCTAAAGATGTCGATTCCTCTAGATCTATGTTTTTCATCTCTTCTTCCTTCAACTTTTCCCTTCTAATCATCAAATGAGCCTTTACATCTATTGCACTGTTTTGCATCTCTTCAAGTGTTGCAAGGTTCATTTCTCTCAGATGAAACTCCATTTTTGGATCAAAGGCTTCTGGGTAGTGCAAGAGAGTAGATCTAGGAGGAGGTCTTATATTAACCTGCACTGAAAGGTAGACTTGATTAAATCTGGCAAAAAAAATTTGTACTGTCTCCCCTGACAGTCTTTTCAGCTGGTTATACTCTTCTATAATCAATATAGGGTTTTGTCTAACCACCCACCTGTCGAGGAAAACTTTGACGAACTGCTGGAAATCTGAGATGCTCACATCAGGCAGGGTTTTGAACCAACTCTTAACTTTGCCTTGCAAAGAAAGAGCAAAAAGCCTAATACTAACATCTTCTTTATCAACTACAAAACGATCAATGAAAGACTTAAAATTCAGTACATGTCTCTCAGCAGTGATGTTGTCGCGTTCACCGTCAAATATGGTAGATATAGGTCATGATTTTTAGCGAAAGCATGGGATATAGGAGGTAAAATCAGAGGCTAGTATTGATCTGGAGTTTTACAAAGTATAGGGGTATGTAAAGAAGGTGTAAAATCAGTCTTGGTCTCTTGAGGTTCATGAGTTTGAAGACGACCATCATAAGCTTCAGAAAAAAGGTCTTGATCAAGCTCAAAGGCATGTAAATCTTTGGTATTCACAATCTTCAAAGGGAAGGAATCAAATGCAGGCCAAGGATCTTTTCTCAAATACAATACACTTTGCAAATACTTCTTGACATTCTCGAGAAAAGAGAAGAAATAATTTATAACAAAGAACATAATGTCTTGGATGAAATTCCAACTTGAATACCTGATCTTTTCATATTGTCCTTTCATGTTTCTGTTGGTCATGTTCATCCTCCAGTGGAGTCCTTGGCTCTGATCTCGAAACTGATCCAGAGTCGCCAGGTGAATGATTTCAGCCTTGCTATGTCAAATCATTGTTCACCATCAACAATCAGATCTGAACTTGATTACATTTTGCTGAGGAACATAAAACTACATTCCCCAGTATGGTCGCCGCTATGTTAGTGCCTAAATCTACCTCAGGCTGAGAAAGGCAGGTCTAGGGTAACATCAAACCATGCTTAACCTTGTAGCTAGCCCTACCAGGTTGGGAGAGGGCTCTCTCCTTGTCAATCTCAGGAAAATATAGAAAATAAGGCTTGAGATGATTGATGTAAAGACTAATTTTAGGCTAGGTATATGCTCAAAGGAGTTTGATTAAGTTTTATGTTGGTTTGTTGGATGAAATGTGAAAGGCAGTTTTGGGTCTGGGGAATGAACTCAATCTTGCAGAGCTTTCTATGGAGCGAGGTAGGAAAATGCTTTAGTACTTTGAATTAAGCAAAATGGATAGTCTTAATACTAGTGAGGAGTTGGAGATGGCATGAAGGTGTCATGAGTCCTCTTCAAACAGTAAAAAACATGTAAAGCTAAATAAACCCTAAGGTAGAGCACTACAACATCAATGATTTCCACCTTTATACTTGATTCATTTAGTTAAGCTAAAAAAGAGAGAGAGATAATAGCACATATAAACACATGATAACTTGAATTACAAAAGGAGAAAAAATACTAAATCACCTTGCCATAATAATCCCACAAAATGCTGCAAACCTTGGTCTATTTCCTTGCCAAACTGCAGAAATGAATGTACAATAATGCTCAAAGCATTCACAAGAGTCCAACCTTTACAAATGACTGAAAACAAACATGATATAGACCTCCAAACCACCTGCACTATCCATAATGGGTTGAATCCATGAGAAGAGGGGTGGTTTCAACCATATCTAAACTAGGAACACAAAAATAGGCAGTGGAAGAACTTGCCTCTAAAACCTAGGAAACTGATTCATTCAACTCTAAACCACCTACAACTAATGTATCTACCTTATGAAGTCAATTTTTATCATTTTTACATCATATTAAAAAAAATTACATCATTTCACATCATTAATTTTACCATACGAGAGAAAACTAGAAGAAAACTAGAGTTTTTGAGCAAAACTGGCACTTTTTCATCCTGTGCGTAGCGCCATTTTTTTGTGCATAGTGCTTTTTCCAAACTGCTTTTTAAGGCCTTCCCCTTCACTAAATTTTCTCCATGATGGCGTTTTTGAGAGGTCTATCTATCTACTTTCTAGGACAATTGGAATTTTTGAATTTGGTGCCCATTTGCCCCTTCAAATATCAGTTCTCCCAACACTGCGTCCTGTGTGGCCAAAAAGTGGCAAAGAGGGCATTTTTGAGGTGTTTTTGGCCCTTTTGGAGGTCCAAAACTTGTCAAACTTTCCTAGTAATTTCTGGACATGCATACCTTTTCATAAGGAATCCAACAATGTAAAATTTTCTTCAAATGGAGGTCCCTATCAAAAACGAGCGCCAGGTAGTGCTACGCACCTACCGGAAAAACCTATTGTTTCCATGAAAAATTCAAAATTGCCAAAAAGTTTACCAAATTTTTTGAAATTTGGCATGAGTGATCTGCATCAAGTACTATGTTGGGCCAATTAAGCTTCAGCCAAGATCTTGATCTTATCTTTCTCTTTCTTTCTCCTCAAAGTCTTCCTCAACTTGGATTTTAGGCACCTTATCCTAGTTTTGCAAATTTTCTTTCGTACCAAATAGTGATAAGCCATGTACCACAACATCTTTTTCTCCTTATTTTCTTTCTCAAGCAGCTTCTCCAAGTGCATATTTTCCCTCTCTAGCCATCATTCCCTGTCAACATCAATCTCTTGCTCGATGGGTGTCAATTTGACTTTCTTTCTTTTTGCTGGTTGTTTGTTTTCCCTTATGGTTTGTAGCTCCATGATTGTTTGTTTATCCTCCAACTACTTGTTCCATTGCTCAAGGTAATTAATGATCCATTTATCCCTTTCCAGCTTAATAGATAAGTCATGGATGCCAACTTCTTGTTCTTTGATGATCTCCTTGAGTTTTGAGATTTGGGAGCCCAAATCAGTATCCTCCTCCTGAATCAAAATAAAATCTCTCTCCTAACTTTTATAAGGCCCTTTCTCATGTAATGGTTGCTTCCCTTTATCCTGTACCTTCTCTTCTGAAGAAGAAGGAAAAGCCCCTTTCATCCCGAGTGAAGATAGCATTTTCCTCTGATCTAATGAAGGAAACGAGACCCCTTCCACCCCAGGTGGAGATAGTACTCATTTGGCAGCTGAAAATAATCTCCTTGTGTCTTTTTTATAAGTGACAAATACTGGCACACCTGTAGCTTGAGTCTCATAAACCTTTGGTTGATTTGAAGGCCCTCCTTCCTCTTGAAACACTTATGGGGTCACTTGAGGGCTTTTGAAAACCTCATGTGAAATGAAAGTATCCCATGAAACATTCAACAAACTCAGCTGATGAAAAACAACAATATTGATCAATGAAAGATGATAAATGTTGTTGAACTGTTGATGAAGAGGTTTTCTTTGCACCAATGTAGCCATTTTCTCAATATTTCTGCATATGAAATAGGGGAGGTTCATCATCCTCACTCTTGTGAAATGCATAAATAATCTAACATGATAAGTGTACAAGCAAGAAAATATCTCTTCACAGGTGAAGTATTTGATAATAAGCTTCATGAGTGGAGCATAAGTGTCCTGTAGGTATCTAAAAGGAAAGACCATACTGATTTGCTTTTGATAACTAGGCTTGACATAAGGCTCATAATGCTCTTTGCGCACAAGCTGTCCTTTGTTCCACTGTTCACCTACATTTGGAATACCTGTTGTTGTAGCCATAGTATCAGGTGTTAAAGTGAAGGAAACACATGCTAAGTTCACCTGACCATTGTAGAGATGAAGGAAAAATAGCCTAGCAAGTTCATGGTGGTATTTCATCCTCTCCACCATCTCACAAAACGGGTCGCAAGACTGATGTTTAAAGCGTGTTACTGCAAGAGGACAAGCTAATAACTCTATGAGTGTGGTGGGTTCCTCCCATATGTGTTTTCCTCCCTTATGTGGTTTTCTTGGTGCATGAATCTCTTGGGAGGAATCACTCATAGTTTCTTCATCCCTTTCATAAGTTGAATTTGTTTCCATATTTGCCAATGTATGGTGTAAAATGATGAGTATGAAAAGATTTTCTCAAGAATAGGTGACTGTTGTTTTCTTCTTTAGGATTTGATGAGTGGACTGATAATATAAGGGAAAGGAAGGTTTTGATACTGGCTGTAGGGTTACTAGGGAATGATAGGGTTTTGGGAATGAAGAATAGGGTTTGGAGAATAGTGGGAATTAGGTGTTAGGGTTTTAGGGTTTGGGAAAAAGGGAGTAAGGTGAGTGTAAATGAGAGAGGGAAAGGGAAATAAAATTAGGGAAATTTATTGGGGAGGAATGGGATATGAGAGAATGATGCAAGGGATTATAAACAACAAAAATGACAAAAAAAAACCCTAGACAGTTTTGCAATGCAACTGTGAAGCAATTTAGGGTTTGATTTTTCACCTATCAAAACACCATCAAGGATGATAAAATATCTTACTATGGCAAATAGGAGATTTTACTTACTTGGAGGAATGCAAAATTTGGAGCTTTAGAAAGTCGATTGAAAGAGTTTTTGGTTTGGCAGACTAGTGCGCCGCACCAACACCCAGGTGCATAGTGCCTGGAAGGTGCGCCGCACCCATTCAAAACTATGTGTAAATCCTGCGCTCGGTGTGACCCGTCGAGCAGGTGCACCGCACCAATGCCCAGGTGCGCCGCGCTAAGAGAAATCTCGAAACTTGCAGCAATTTTCCTCTTTTCACCTCAAAACACGATTTTCTCCTTGTTCTCTCTCACTTTTAGCAAAAATGAAGTCTTCAACACAAATGAACCCTTTATATACTTTTGACTTTAATTTTTCATTTAGAAAACCCACTTTCTAAAGTTTTCCTTTTCACTTTGTTCTTTAAAACCTTGTTTTGTAGTTTGGCTCTCTTTTTGTCATTTGATGGACTAATGCTTGGATTTTCTTGTCTCTTTTGCAAGAGCTAGAGTGAAGAAGTTTGGCAAGGTGACCCAGGGTTGCAGATGATGCTTTATTACATATGAAAAAATAAAATTACATAAAATTGTACACGAAATGGAAAAACCCTGCTTTCACCTCAAAACAGAGTTTTGAGGTAAAAACCCTTGATGGAGAAAATCATAAGTAATTTTTGGATTTTATGAACTTATTGAACATCCTCATGTGATTGTTGGCCTGTTATTGAGCTTTTGAAGACCATGGTGGAAAACCCTAGACCTAATGAGACTTGAAAACCCTAAAATGACTACTACAAATGAAATGAAATAAAAATGATAGTAGATGAATTGTACATATGGAAATAGGCTAGCAGATGAAAGGAATAAGGGAAATTTGACAAAGAAATAGTACCATCAGATGATCCATGACCTAATGGAATGTAGCTGATCGGATGAGACACCTAAAATGCATGCAGAAAGAGAATTTTGATCACTAATGGAGGGATGAAGATATTGACACTAACACAACTAAAGGCTAATCATGAATTGGCATAATTCAAGAAGGAAGTAAGAGAGTTAAATACTGTCCTTGTGCAACATCAAATTGTTTTTTGTCAAATGTTAGCCATTCTTCATGATTTGTGTCATACAACCAATTTCATGGTTGATTAATTATCATATCTTAGAACTTATTTTGATGACATTGAAGAAACAAGTGCAGGTTTCATTACATGGTAGGACACCATTGATGAGAGATTAGCTAATCTTCCCATAATTGAAGAGTCACACAAGGAAATAGTTTTTAGAGAATGGGGGATTCATCTTAAACATGCAGAAGAAACAATGTTCAATGCAAGAGATATCTCTAATAATATCATTAGGAAAATTACTGATAACTTATTCCAAGTGAATCTCATATCAAACGGGCCCGAGGGAGTACTATGAGATATCAAACTGCTCACTAAAATGTGACAAGAATCATCCAAAAAGCGGGCTGAAATAATTTATCAGCTATCTAAAATTGACTTGGAAATCCATTGGCAGTTTTTAGTCAAACCACACAGCCAACAGTTGATTCTCAGGTGTCTATAATACCACCATTCACATGTTTTCAACATTAAGGGACGCCATATTTATCATCCATATGCAGATTCAACTGAATACTCCACCCGAATTGAAGAATATGACAGATATCTACGAGCTTCAACAACGAAGTGGAGAATAGTCCTCTTCACAGGCCTAGATGATTTGTTATAACAAATTCTAAGTATGTCTCTTCTGGTTTATTTTAGCATTGTTTGTTAAAACCGCTTCAATTTGTTGCTCGATATGTTATATTTTCATTTTTTTGAAACTGTAAAGCCCCTCCATTTGTAATGAGAAAGGGTTCTTAATTTTGGAAATAAGGTTTTTCTTTGCACTATTGTAACTCAAGTTCCTCTTGATAGAAAGTTGAGCCAATCCCATTTTCTCATGAGTAGAGTAACAATTTATTGGGTAGTATTATCTTTTTATTATTACTTTTCTTAAGAGTTGAATGGAAATCTAATTCTCTTTATCATGTATGTATTATAACAATCATGCATTTTTCACTACTAATATGTATGATTGGAATTATATATTATATGCATAGACACGGAAATAGCATATATGTGACAAATTTATCAACTAATTTAATTAACTATTTAATTAAATGAGTTATTATTTTTTGTTTTATCCTCATAATCACGCATTAATCTATATTGTCATGTTGCTTATGAAATATTTTGAAATCACATATACAGATAACTTTCCCAGGATAGATATTAAGTTTAAGTAATTGTTATTTTCAGGTTTAATCATATCAAAGCATTATACTTATACTCCATCCATTCCTTATAAGTTATTTTAATGGAAATTGGTCCCATAATCTCCAGTCGAGGCCACCATTCAAAATCGAAAGGGATCTTCTATAAGGCCCCGACCAAGTGGATTTCCCCCAATGTTGAGGTAAGAATTTCGAGTCTTCAACATTTTTGGTGTTAGAAGGAGAGCTATCATACTATAAATGGCAACAAGGTCTAATCCCAAGCCAAAATTTCATTTTAAGAGCTAGTCTCCCATGAAGTCACCACCAACTTCAAGATCCCATTCCAAATCACCTAATCCTAGATCTAGATTTGTTCAAACAACCACTAAAACTCCTCGCACATTTCCAAATTTTGTTGGCCAAACTTATATAGAAGCACCTATAAATCTCCCTCACTCCAGACTTTGATTAAGAGATTGGAAGGAATTTCCATTTTTGGAGAAAAATCAATTCAATACGATTTATTGGAGGGAAGTGTTACTTCATCCTTATAGTCTTTTGGTGTGTTAACTAGATCCCAGAGTGAGAAAATTGGAGTGAAACCTTTTTAGTTTCCATTACCCACTCATTAGAAATAAAAAAAAAAATACTCCAGCGATTCAATCTTTAGCTAGTGGGATTACATCATCCTCTCCACCTCATACTCCTTTTGTTGATTTTCCTTCTTCATCTACCCCTTTACATTCCACGTATCATGCTTTTATTACTTCGATTCACATTCCTGAGCCATAATCAATTGGTGCTATTGTAATCAGTAGCACTACAGGGGAAACCTCTTTACCTTCTCAATCTCCTACAACATCCACATCATCTACAACTTCTTTTGTGAATAGTACTCCCTGAATAGAAAATCGACCATGGAAAAACCCAAGGGAGGGTAAGTTGTCTCCACCATTACATCATCTTCCCAAACATCCAGAGAGATGGCTACCCAAGTTTAATTCGGATGATGTTATGCCTATAGAGTAACACCTTCACAATTTCATGTTGGCCATTAATCTTAATGGGGTATCAGAAGAGGATCATATTTTCTGACTTTTCCTTACACATTTGAAGGATCTGCGGGGTCTTGGTATTTCTCTCTTCATGTTGGATCAATAACAAATTAGGATATGTTTGAAAAACATTTTTTTGTTAACATTTGGTGATGATCGAAGAACGGACACTTTAATTAATGATTTGTCAAATATTAGGGCCAACCCAAATGGAAAAATTAAGGATTTTAACTCAAGATTTAACAAATTTTTAAACAAAATCAACTTCCAGACCTGGTACTAATGTGCAAATTGAATGTCCATCAGTTCTCTTCCTTCAAATATTGTTATGTTCATAGATATAGCTAATAAAATAGTACTACTTGATAACATGAAAGAGGCTCTATCTATAGAAAAGAGGGTTATGGCCGTCAATAGTAAATCTTCTACTGAGGAAAGAATGAAAACGAAAAAATGATTTTTAAGGATGAAACTAAGAAAAAGATTCCCAAATATCCTTACGATTTGGAGGGATTACAAAAGGTTTTAAAGACAATGTCTAATGAGATGGTATAAATCAAGAAACAAGTTGTTGAATCTTCAAGGAAGTCGTTTTGGCCTTTCAAAAAGAATTAGTCATCACAATCACAACCTCCTGCCAATATATCAAATGTAGAATCTGATGAAGATGACGAAGAAGAAGAAATGACCTTATCTACTGATGAAGCTCAAGAAACTGAAATAGTTGAAGCTCATGATTTATGGGACTTCATTTTGACCACTTTAGAAAATGAATGAGAATATGAAGCTTTTCTAGTGAGTACTAGAACTAAGGGACCTGCTGATACTTCTCCATCAAATAAAACTCAAAAGTCCCCTGTTCCTTCTACTAAAGAAAAAGGTACGGTTAAAAATACTTCTACTACATCTTTTGATTCTGATCCAACTACTTCCAAATCTCCCTCATCCTCTAAGACTTTGATAGTCTTTGATATATTTGAATATAATATCATGTAGGACATGAAAAATATCAAACCCAACATTTCCCTATCTGAGATTAGAAAAAAAAAATAGAAATTTGTACTCAAAGAATTAAATGTAGTCCCTACATCTCCATTACCTTCTATTTATGTTACTGCAAAAGCCTCAAAAGGGAAAGGAAAACCTCCAAATTTCCCTATAGACAAGATTGATTCTTCCGATGCTATTTTGATTAATGATAGATCAAATTCCCACACTCCTCATTTTATTTTGACTTTTAAAATTTTTAATAAGAATGTTCACAACTATTTAGTAGATTCTGGTGCATCATCCAATATCATGCCTTACTTAGTTTGTCTCAAATTAAATATTTCACCTAAAAAAATTGTTGTTCATATTTCTCAATTAGACTAGACAAAGTCAAAGTTTTAGGTTAGATTATCTTCAAATTCGAAAGGTTTTCAAATAACATAACCAACTGGTCTGTATTTAATGATGACAATGACATCTTAGGTTTTTTTTATCTTGTAAAGGGTCTTACTCTGATCAAATCATTGATGAAGATGGGCATGACAAGTAGCAAAAAATCTCTTTTGAGGAGAACAATTTTCCTAAGCCTGTAGTGAAATTAGAAGACTTAAATGATTTGAAAGATAGATTAAAAAAGGTGACTAGTTAAAAAATTCAAAGCTCTACTTTAAGATTTCAATTGGTTAAGCTGGGATATGAGATCATAGACCCTAAAACATCAACTTAGGCCTTGGACTTACACCAGATGAAATATTTGCTTTCATACATCTGTTGAAAAGATAAAAGGAAGTATTTGCTTGGAGTTATGATGATCTTAAAACCTATGACACATCTATCATTCAACATAACATACTTATGTTTCCAAAAGAAAAACCAATTCAACAAAAATTTAGGAAGATTCAACCAAATTTAGAAGTTCAAATTAAGACAAAGCTAAATTACCTACTCAAAGAGAAAATCATTTTCTTGGTCAAACATTCCAAATGAGTTTCGAATCTTGTGCTAGTCAGGAAATAGAATCAATACATTCAAATTTGCATAGATTTTGTGAAATTAGATAAAGCATGTGAAAAACATAACTTTCCTTTACCTCCGATGGAACAAATTTTGTAGTCTGTTGTAGGTTCTGAACTGATGTATTTCTTAGATGGTTTTTCAAGTTACAATCAAATCCTTTTACATCCTGAAGATAGACTTAAAACCACATTCAAAACCGAAAGGGAACATATGCTTACTAAAATATGCATTTTGGATTGATTAATGTTGGAGCTACATTCTAGAGAGCCATGGATACTGCCTTCAAAGGTTTATTTAATAAATCAATTGTTGTGTACTTAGACGACATTAAAATTTATTTAAGAAAGGGGAGTAATCATCTTTATGACTTAAAACAAATCATTGAAAGGTGCAGAAAATTTGGAATCACCTGAACCCTAAGAAGTCGTTCTTTTCTCATAGTGAAGGTAAACTTCTAGGATTTATTGTTTCCAAGGATGGAAATTACATAGTTCCTTAAAGAATTACGACACTATAGGAAATCCCCTTACCTCACAACAAAAATTCCATCCAATATTTTCTTGGGTAGATAAATTTTGTCAAATGATTTGTCTCGAATCTTTCATAAATTGTATTTCCCTTACATACCATGATAAAAAGGAAAGAATCCCGTAAATAGGGAAAAATCAAAAGAAAGGTTTATGTCTCAATAAAAAAAACCATCATAGATGCTCCCTCATTGTCTGATAAGCTAGCTACTCATATCATGAATTTCATAAGTAAGTGTAATGTTTCCGAAAATATAATTCCTCCCTTTCGCATGAGTACCTGCATAATGGATACCTTGTGTTTTAATATGGATTTCACCTCTATGCGATGGAAGTGGTCCTTACAAGACCCAAATCCTATCCACATATATCACGATATTCTTTGGGACTCAAAGTATCAACTCCATTTTTATAAAATCTTCCATGGAGTAATGCTGCCTATTTACCGAATCATTTTTGACAAGTCAACTCCTAGGGTTTCCCCAAAAGTTGAAGCCGACTTGCTCCAAGTTGGAAATTGGTTTGGTGAGGAGTTATGTACCCATTTCTAAATCTTTGGTAGTATTTATAACCCCCATTTCTTGCCTCTTTATGTCTCTGACAAGCTTCTTGCTCGAGAAATGTCATACCATACAGTTGGGAATGGTATTTCAAAAGTCTAAAGGAGACCAATAAGAAGATGTGGCCTATTTTTACACTTTAGCATGGTATATATACTTTGGAGAATTTTAGGCATGCAACCATTGAAATTAATTCTATCTTAGAATTAAGATTCCCTACTATCCCTAATAGCCAGTGTGATCCCCATCAAATTGTCAAGAAGGTTACTGCACAATCAAGCATCATGCATTTTTCTCATGAACTAGACAAGTTCAATGACCTATTTGAAAAAGATTCTACCTATTCAATGGTTACAAGACAAGTAGCAGAACAATTGACTCAAGAGGAGATGATTCAATTCACCCAATACATAACTGTAAGGTTAGCTAATTTTCCTATGAATTCATTAAAACTTCCTAAAGAAAGCATGATTTAGGATGATGTTATAGTTATTGGTTCCACATAGACAATTGATATGCCTCAAACAGAAGAAACAAATTCTTCCTTAGCTTCTCAGACTGGAGTTATTTTTCCTAGTTCCAAGCTTGAGAAAATATGGGAACAATATAGCTAGGTTTTGAAGGACAACTAACTGCAAGTTTTGAAGGCACCCTTACAAGAGATGGTCCCAAATTCTTCTAAAAGTTTGGAATATACTCTGATTACAGTAAAGGCCTTTGAAAATCCTTTCGAAAATCAAGACATTGAAGTTATATCGGCCTTCTCAACCTCCGAGGTTGTATTAAGGGTTGAATAAATTCTGCCACTTGATGTATTTTAGAGTCTTAAGCATAAGGTTATTGCTAAAATACAAAGAAAGAAAAGAAAAATCAAGCCATCCCAGGCTTTAGTTCCAGTAAATGCTTCTTTCAAAGTAGTATGGAAAGGCTCTTAGTCTACCCCTTTAGAGGAAATGGGAAGACTCACTTAGTTCATGGGAGTATATGCTTCCACAACCATGGAAAAATCCACTGAAGTACAAAATTTCATGAAGGAAAATGAAGACAAAATTGTGTGTTTGGAGTAGAGTTTTGAGATCGAGAAACAAAACATTCTTGATCAATGGCAAGAAAAACTTATTGAACTCCAAAACATTTTTAATGCCCTTAAAGTTCAATATGACACTGATTTGTATGCCTAAGACACTTAAATACAAGAATTACAGAAAAGGATAGAACAACTTGTTAGTGCCTAAATCTACCTCAGGCTGAGAAAGGCAGGTCTAGGGTAACATCAAATCACGCTTTAACCTGGTAGCTATCCCTACCAGGTCGAGAGAGGGCTCTCTCCTTATCAATCTCAGGAAAATATAGCAAATGAGGCTTGAGATGCCTGATGTAAAGACTAATTTTAGGCTAGGTATATGCTTAGAGGAGTTTGATTGAGTTTTATGTTGATTTACTAGATGAAATGTGAAAGGCGGTTTTGGGTCCGAGGAATGAACTCAGTCTTGTAGATCTTTCTATGGGGCGAGGTAGGCAAATGCTTAAGTACTTTGAATTAAGTGAAATGAATAGTCTTAAGACTGGTGAGGAGTTGGAGAGGGAATGAAAGTGTGTTAAATTGGAAACTAGGGCCAAACTCCATGTGGATCAACTTATTTATGACAGCTGATATTTTTATTGGATCCCTCTCATCGAGAGGTGTAGGATTGATCCAAAGATCATCCGATTCCGATAAGTATTTATGGAGATATGAATTTATTTTGTTTATATAATTATTACCAAGCCGACCAGCAACTTGAGTAGGCTTAGAAGCCCAATAGACGTGTCTATTCATCCTCTACGTTTTGGTATAAATAGATGAGGATTTGAAGTCATTTGTACACACATCAATCATGATCTCTCTCTCCACTCGTTTGGGTTTGTCCTCTCGTGAGGATGTAGTGGAAAGGAAGGTCAACGAGCCACAGTCATAAGAAGAGATCTAGCCGCAGTAGATGGGAGATCTGGCCGCAGTCAAGGAGCCCTAATCCCCAGCAAGGAGGAGCCCTAATCCTCAGTCAAGAAGGAGCCCTAGGCTACAGCAAGAGGGAGTCTAAACATAGTGTAAAGAAGCTTGGAAGGGCAGTGTGTTTGCTGTAAATGACAGCATAATGAAAGAGGTTGTTCAAAACATGTTTTAAGGACTACAGATCAGCGTAGGGCTGTATAGTGTATGCATTTGGGTACTGCCAAGAGCAGTCAGCTAAGCCGAGATCTTCAAGGAGGAAACAATGCTGTTTGGGTGTCATTTGGGCAGGCTAAAAACTACAGCTAGCTGTTGTGCTAGGCACACAGCTAGAGGTTGTGTTAAGAGAAGTCAAGGGTGGACAGAACCTTTGGAAGGCAGCTTGGCATGAGAGAGGGGTCTCCAAGGTAAGCCGTAGTCCTGAAAGGACTTATCTCCTGACTGTGTGGTGGAACTAAGGCTACAGGACATGCCCTAACCAGTAATACAGCTAACCACTATACTAACATGTTGCAGCAGTGTTATGTGGAGGGCTACTAGATTGATGATCTCCTAAAAGGGTATGCTACAACACTCTTAGTGATTGTATGAAGACTGTCATAAGAATTCGGGGCTACATCAAGTGCCCTAATTAGAACAGTCATCATTAGCAGAATGATGGATTTACTGCTGCTGTCACAAAATATCAGATTTGTATATAGTTGAGAGGCAGCAACATGATGAGGCAGCAACATGATGGGCAACACAATGATATATGGGTAGTGTAATTTATGGGATCATGAGACAGCATGATGGTGCAACACAACAGGGGTAGCAAATGGACGAGATACAGAACGATGATAGGTGAAGGAGTCACCTTGAGAATCAGTTGAAGCAGAATGTCTTCAACTGATCTCATCATGATACGAAATGATCTATGCTAGATCTAGATAAGTCAAGTATTGACTTTTGTTGCAAATGTACTCTCTCTCTCTTTCTCTGCTGAACTTTGAAGATAAAAGAAGATTGATCAAAGGGTTTCCCCACACATTGTGGGGTTTTGTCCCTGGCTCGTGCCATATCTTGTGTCCTCTTGTCTTGGCTTGTCTTCTGCGTTTTATATTTATGTTCTATCTGCAGTTTATCATAATGCTGATGTGATTGCCACCTGTGAAAATTTAAATAAATTGCTCTAGCATAGAACATACCTAAATTTAACAAAGTGTCATGAGTCCTCTTCAAACAGTAGAAAACATGTAAAGTTAAACAAACCCTAAGGTAGAGCACTGCAACATTAATGATTTCCACCTTTATACTTGTTTCATTTAGTTAAGATGAAAAAGAGAAAGATAATGGCACACATGATAACTTGAATTACAGAAGGAGAAAAAATACTAAATCACCTTGCCATAAGAATCCCACAAAATGTTTCAAACCCTGGCCTATTTCCTTGCCAAACTGTAGAAATGAATGTAAAATAATGCTCAAAGCATTCACAAGAGTCCAACCTTTACAAATGACTGAAAAAACACATGATATAGACCTCCAAACCACCTGTGCTATCCATCAGGGCTTGAATCCACGAGAAAAGGGGTGGTTTCAACCATATCTAAACTAGGAACACAAAAATAGGCAGTGGAACAACCATATCTTCTACATCATATCTTCCACTACACTTACCAAAATGTCAAGCTTTACCTCTAAAGATGTCGATTCCTATAGATCTATGTTTTTCATCTCTTCTTCGTTCAACTTTTCCCTTCTGATCATCAAATGAGCCTCTGCATCTACTGCACTATTTTTCATGTCTTCAAGTGTTACAAGGTTCCTTTCTCTCAGATGAAACTCCATTTCCGGATCAAAGGCTTCTTGGTAGTGCAAGAGAGTAGATCTAGGAGGAGGTCTTATATTAAGCTGCACTGAAAAGTAGACTTGATTAAATCTGGCAAAAAAACGTCGTATTGTCTCCCCTAACAGTCTTTTCAACTGGTTATACTCTTCTATAATCAATATAGGGTTTTTTCTAACCACCCACCCGTCGAGGAAAACTTTGACGAACTGCTGGAAATCTGATATGCTCACATCAGGCAGGGTTTTGAACTAACTCTTAACTTTGCCTTGCAAAGAAAGAGCATAAGCCTAATACTAACATCTTCTTTATGAACTTCAAAAGGATCGAGAAAAGACTCAAAATTCAGTACATGTCTCTCAGCAGTGATGTTGTCGCGTTCACCATCAAATCTTGGTAGATATAGGTCATGATTTTTATGGAAAGCATGGGATATAGGAGGTAAAATTAGAGGCTAGTATTGATCTGGAGTTTTACAAAGTATAGGGGTATGAACAGAAGGTGTAAAATCAGTCTTGGTCTCTTGAGGTTCATGAGTTTGAAGACGGCCATCATAAGTTTGAGAAAAAGGGTCTTGATCAAGCTTAAAGGCATCCAAATATTTTGTATTCACAATCTTCAAAGGGAACGAATCAAATGCAGGCCAAGGATCTTTTCTCAAATACAATATACTTTGCAAAGACTTCTTGACATTCTCGAGAAAAGAGAAGAAATAATTTATAACAAAGAAGATAATGTCTTGGATGAAATTCAAACTTGAATACCTGATCTTTTCATATTGTCCTTTCATGTTTTTGTTGGTCATGTTCATCCTCCATTGGAGTCCTTGGATCTGATCTCGAAATTGATCCAGAGTCGCCAGGTGAATGATTTCAGCCTTGCTATGTCAAATCATTGTTCACCATCAACAATCAGATCTGAACTTGATTACATTTTGCTGAGGAACATAAAACTACATTCCCCAGTATGGTCGCCACTATGTTAGTGCCTAAATCTACCTCGGGCTGAGAAAGGCAGGTCTAGGGTAACATCAAACCATGCTTAACCTGGTAGCTAGCCCTACCAGGTTGGGAGAGGGCTCTATCCTTGTCAATCTCAGGAAAATATAGCAAATGAGGCTTGAGATGATTGATGTAAAGACTAATTTTAGGCTAGGTATATGCTCAAAGGAGTTTGATTAAGTTTTATGTTGGTTTGTTGGATGAAATGTGAAAGGCAGTTTTGGGTCCGGGGAATGAACTCAGTCTTGCAGAGCTTTCTGTGGGGCGAGGTAGGAAAATGCTTTAGTACTTTGAATTAAGCAAAATGGATAGTCTTAATACTAGTGAGGAGTTGGAGAGGGCATGAAGGTGTCATGAGTCCTCTTCAAACAGTAAAAAACATGTAAAGCTAAATAAACCCTAAGGTAGAGCACTACAACATCAATGATTTCCACCTTTATACTTGATTCATTTAGTTAAGCTAAAAGAGAGAGAGAGATAATGGCACACATAAACACATGATAAATTGAATTATATAAGGAGAAACAATACTAAATCACCTTGCCATAGTAATCCCACAAAATGTTGCAAACGTTGGTCTATTTCCTTGCCAAACTGCAGAAATGAATGTACAATAATGCTCAAAGCATTCACAAGAGTCCAACCTTAACAAATGACTGAAAAACATATTATATAGACCTCCAAACCACCTGTGCCATCCATCATGGGCTGAATCCATCAGAAGAAGGGTGGTTTCAACTATATCTAAACTAGGAACACAAAAATAGGAAATGGAACAACTTGCCTCTAAAACCTAGGAAATTGATTCATTCAACTCTAAACCACCTACAACTAATGTATCTACCTTATCAAGTCAATTTTTATCATTTTTACATCATAGTAAAAACATTTACATCTTTTCACATCATGAATTTTACCATAAGAGAGAAAAAGTCAAACTAGAAGAAAACTAGGCGAAAAATAGAGTTTTTGAGCAAAACTGGCACTTTTCCATCTTATGCGTAGCGCCATTTTTTTGTGCATAGTGCTTTTTCCAAACTGCTTTTGAAGGCCTTCCCCTTCACTACATTTTCTCCATGATGTCGAGTTTGAAAGGTCTATCTATCAAGTTTCTAGGACAATTGGAATTTTTGAATTCGATGCCACTTTTCCACTTCAAATATTAGTTCTCCCAACACTGCTTCCTGTGTGGCCAAAATGTGGCAAAGAGGGCATTTGTGAGGTATTTTTGGCCCTTTTGCAGGTCCAAAACTTGTCAAACTTTCCTAGTAAGTTCTGGGCATGCATAAATTTTCATAAGGAATCCAAAAATGTAAAATTTTCTTCAAATGGAGGTCCCTATCAAAAGCGAGCGCCAGGTGGTGCTACGCACCTACCGGAAAAACCTATTTTTTCCATGAAAAATTCAAAATTGCCAAAAAGTTTACCAAATTTTTTGAAATTTGGCATGAGTGATCTGCATCAAGTACTATGTTGGGCCAATGAAGCTTCAGCCAAGATCTTGATCTTATCTTTCTCTTTCTTTCTCCTCAAAGTCTTCTTCAACTTTGATTTTAGGCACCTTATCCTAGTTTTGCAAATTTTGTTTCGTACCAAATAGTGATAAGCCATGTACCACAACATATTTTTCTCCTTATTTGCTTTCTCAAGCAGCTTCTCCAAGTGCATATTTTCCCTCTCTAGCCATCTTTCCCTGTCAGCATCAATCTCTTGCTCGATGGGTGTCAATTTGACTTTCTTTCTTTTTGTTGGTTGTTTGTTTTCCCTTATGGTTTGTAGCTCCATGATTGTTTGTTTATCCTCCAACTACTTGTTCCATTGCTCAAGGTAATTAATGATCCATTTAGCCCTTTCCAGGGTAAGAGATAAGTCATGGATGCCAACTTCTTGTTCTTTGATGATCTCCTTGAGTTTTGAGATTTGGGAGCCCAAATCAGTATCCTCCTCCTGAATCAAAATAAAATTTGTCTCCTAACCTTTAGAAGGCCCTTTCTCATGCAATGGTTGCTTCCCTTTATCCTGTACCTGCTCTGCTGAAGAAGAAGGCAAAGCCCCTTTCACCCCAGGTGAAGATAGCATTTGCCTCTTATCTAATGAAGGAAACGAGACCCCTTCCACCCCAGGTGGAGATAGTACTCATTTGGCAGCTGAAAATAATCTCCTTGTGTATTTTTTATAAGTGACAAATACTGGCACACCTGTAGCTTGAGTCTCATAAACCTTTGGTGGATTTGAAGGCCCTCCTTCCTCTTGAAAAGCTGATGGGGTCACTTGAGGGCTTTTGAAAACCTCATGTGAAATGAAAGTATCCCATGAAACATTCAACAAACTCAGCTGATGAAAAACAACAATCTTGATCAATGAAAGATGATAAATGTTGTTGAACTGTTGATGAAGAGGTTTTCTTTGCACCAATGTAGCCATTTTCTCAATATTTCTGCATATGAAATAGGGGAGGTTCCTCATCCTCACTCTTGTGAAATGCATCAATAATCTAACATGATAAGTGTACAAGCAAGAAAATCTCCCTTCACAGGTGAAGTATTTGATAATAAGCTTCATGAGTGGAGCATAAGTGTCCTGTAGGTATCTAAAAGGAAAGACCATACTAATTTGCTTTTGATAACTAGGCTTGACATAAGGCTCATAATGCTCTTTGCCCACAAGTTGTCCTTTGTTCCACTGTTCACCTACATTTGGAATACCTATTGTTGTAGCCATAGTTTTAGGTGTTAAATTGAAGGAAACACCTGCTAAGTTCACCTGGCCATTGTAAAGATGAAGGAAAAATAGCCTAGCAAGTTCATGGTAGTATTTCATCCTCTCCACCATCTTACAAAACTGGTAGCAAGACTGATGTTTAAAACATGTTACTACAAGAGGACAAGCTAATAACTCTGTGAGTGTGGTGGGTTCCTCCCAGATGTGTTTTCCTCCCTTATGTGGTTTTCTTGGTGCATGAATCTCTTGGGAGGAATCACTCACAGTTTCTTCATCCCTTTCATAAGTTGAATTTGTTTCCATATTTGCCAATGTATGGTGTAAAATGATGAGTATGAAAAGATTTTCTCAAGAATAGGTGACTGTTGTTTTCTTCTTTAGGATTTGATGAGTGGACTGATAATATAAGGGAAAGGAAGGTTTTGATATTGGCTGTAGGGTTACTAGGGAATGATAGGGTTTTGGGAATGAAGATTAGGGTTTGGAGAATAGTGGGAATTAGGTGTTAGGGTTTTAGGGTTTGGGAAAAAGGGAGTAAGGTGAGTGTAAATGAGAGAGCGAAAGGGAAATAAAATTAGGGAAATTTATTGGAGAGGAATGGGATATGAGAGAATGATGCAAGGGATTATAAACAACAAAAATGACCAAAAAAAACCCTAGACAATTTTGCAATGCAACTGTGAAGCAATTTAGGGTTTGATTTTTCACCTATCAAAACACCATCAAGGATGATAAAATATCTTACTATGGCAAATAGGAGATTTTACTTACTTGGAGGAATGCAAAATTTGGAGCTTTAGAAAGTCGATTGAAAGAGTTTTTGGTTTGGCAGACTAGTGCGCTGCACCAACACCCAGGTGCATAGTGCCTGGCAGGTGCGCCGCACCCATTCAAAACTATGTGTAAATCATGCGCTCGGTGCGACCCGCCGAGCAGGTGCACCGCACCAATGCCTAGGTGCGTCGTGCTAAGAGAAATCTCGAAAATTGCAGCAATTTTACTCTTTTGAGCTCAAAGCACAATTTTCTCCTTGTTCTCTCTCACTTTTAACACAAATGAAGTCTTCAACACAAATGAACCCTTTATATACTTTTGACTTTAATTTTTCATTTAGAAAACCCACTTTCTAAATTTTTCCTTTTCACTTTGTTCTTTAAAACTTTGTTTTGTAGTTTGGCTCTCTTTTTGTCATTTGATGGACTAATGCTTGGATTTTCTTGTCTCTTTTGCAGGAGCTGGAGTGCAGAAGTTTGGCAAGGTGACCCAGGGTTGCAAATAATGCTTTATTACATATGAAAAAAATAAAATTACATAAAATTGTACACGAAATGGAAAAACCCTGCTTTCACCTCAAAACAGAGTTTTGAGCTAAAAACCCTTTATGGAGAAAATCATAAGTAATTTTTGGATTTTATGAACTTATTTAACATCCTCATGTGATTGTTGGCCTGTTATTGAGCTTTTGAAGACCATGGTGGAAAACCCTAGACCTAATGAGACTTGAAAACCCTAAAATGACTACTACAAATGAAATGAAATAAAAATGATAGTAGATGACTTGTACATATGGAAATAGTCTAGCAGATGAAAAGCATAAGGGAAATTTGACAAAGAAACACTACCATCAGATGATCCATGACCTAATGGAATGTAGCTGATGGGATGAGACACCTAAAATGCATGTCGAAAGAGAATTTTGATCTATCATGGAGGGATGAAGATACTGACACTAACACAACTAAAGGTTAATCATGAATTGACATAATTCAAGAGGGAAGTAAGAGAGTTAAATATTGTCCTTGTGTAACATCAAATTGTTTTTTGTCAAAAGTTAGCCATTCTTCATGATTTGTGTCATACAACCAATTTCATGTTTGATTAATTATCATACCTTAGAACTTATTTTGATGACATTGAAGAAACAAGTGGTTCTTCTTGATAGAAAGTTGAACCAATCCCATTTTCTCATGAGTAGAGTAACAATTTATTGGGTACTATTATCTTTTTATTATTGCTTTTCTTAAGAGTTGAATGGAAATCTAATTCTATTTATCATGTATGTATTATAACAATCATGCATTTTTCACTACTAATATGTATGATTGGAATTATATATTATATGCATGGACACAGAAATAGCATATATGTGAAAATTTATCAACTAATTTAATTAACTATTTAATTAAATGAGTTATTATTTTTTGTTTTATCCTCATAATCACACATTAATCTATATTGTCATGTTGCTTATGAAATATTTTGAAATCACATATACAAATAACTTTCCCGAGATAGATATTAAGTTTAAATAATTGTTATTTTCAGTTTTAATCATATCAAAGTATTATACTTATACTCCATCCATTCATTATAATTTATTTTAATGGAAATTGGTCCCATAATCTCCAGTCGAGGCCACCATTCCAAATGGAAATGGATCTTCTATAAGGTCCCGACCAAGTGGATTTCCCCCAATGTTGAGGTAAGAATTTCAAGTCTTCAACATTTTTGGTGTTAGAAGGAGAGCTATCATACTATAAATGGCAACAAGGTCTAAGCAAAATTTCATTTTAAGAGCTAGTCTCCCATGAAGTCACCACCAACTTCAAGATCCCATTCCAAATCACCTAATCCTAGATCTAGATTTGTTCAAACAACCACTAAATATCCTCGCACATTTCCAAATTTTGTTGGCCAAACTTATATAGAAGCACCTAAAAATCTCCCTCACTCCAAACTTTGATTCAGAGATTGGAAGGAATTTCTGTTTTTGGAGAAAAATCAATTCAATCTGATTTATTGGAAGGAAGTGTTACTTCATCCTTATAGTCTTATGGTGTGTTAACTAGATCCCAGAGTGAGAAAATTTGAGTGAAACCTTTTTAGTTTCCATTACCCACTCATTAGAAAAAAAAAAAAAAAACTCCAGTGATTCAATCTTTATCTAGTGGGATTACATCATCCTCTCCACCTCATACTCCTTTTGTTGATTGTCCTTCGTCATCTACCCCTTTACATTCCACGTATCATCCTTTGATTCCTTCCATTCACATTCCTGAGCCATAATCAATTGGTGCTATTGTAATCAGTAGCACTACAGGGGAAACCTCTTTACCTTCTCAATCTCCTACAACCTACACATCATCTACATTTTCTTTTGTGCATAGTACTCCCTGAATAGAAAATCGACCATGGAAAAACCCAAGGGAGGGTAAGTTGTCTCCACCATTACATCATCTTCCCAAACATCCAGAGAGATGGCTACCCAAGTTTAATTTGGATGATGTTATGCCTATAGAGTAACACCTTCACAATTTCATGTTGGCCATTAATCTTAATGGGGTATCAGAAGAGGATCATATTTTCTGACTTTTCCTTACACATTTGAAGGATCTGCATGGTCTTGGTATTTCTCTCTTCCTGTTGGATCAATAACAAATTAGGATATGTTTGAAAAACATTCTTTTGTTAAAATTTGGTGATGATCGAACAACTAACACTTTAATTAATGATTTGTCAAATATTAGGGCCAACCCAAATGGAAAAATTAAGCATTTTAACTCAAGATTTAACAAATTTTTAAACAAAATCCACTTCTAGACCTCGTACTAATGTGCAGATTGAATTTCCGTCAGTTCTCTTCCTTCAAATATTGTTATGTTCATAGATAGAGCTAATAAAAAAGTACTACTTGATAACATGAAAGAGGCTCTATCTATAGAAAAGAGGGTTATGGCCGTCAGTAGTAAATATTCTACTGAGGAAAGAAGGAAAACAAAAAAACGATTTTTAAGGATGAAACTAAGAAAAAGATTCCCAAATATCCTTACGATTTGGAGGGATTACAAAATGTTTTAAAGAAAATGTCTAATGAGATGGTATAAATCAAGAAACAAGTTGTTGAATCTTCAAGGAAGTCATTTTGGCCTTTCAAAAAGAATTAGTCATCACAATCACAACCTCCTGCTGATATATCAAATGTAGAATCTGATGAAGATGACGAAGAAGAAGAAATGACCTTATCTACTGATGAAGCTCAAGAAGTTGAAATAGTTGAAGCTCATGATTTATGGGACCTCATTTTGACCACTTTAGAAAATGAAGGAGTATATGAAGCTTTTCTAGTGAGTACTAGAAGTAAGGGACCTGCTGATACTTCTCCATCAAATAAAACTCAAAAGTTCCCTGTTCCTTCTACTAAAGAAAATGGTATGGTTAAAAATACTTCTAGTACATCTTTTGATTCTGATCCAACTACTTCCAAATCTCCCTCATCATCTAAGACTTTGATAGTCTCTGATATCTTTGAATATAATATCATGTAGGACATGAAAAATATCAAATCCAACATTTGCCTATCTGAGATTAGAAAAAAAAAAAAAAACAGAAATTTGTACTCAAAGAATTAAATGTAGTCCCTACATCTCCATTACCTTCTATTTATGTTACTGCAAAAGCCTCAAAAGGGAAAGGAAAACCTCCAAATTTCCCTATAGACAAGATTGATGCTATTTTGATTAATGATAGATCAAATTCCCACACTCATCATTTTATTTTGACTTTTAAAATTTTTAATAAGAATGTTCACAACTATTTAGTAGATTCTGGTGCATCATCCAATATCATGCCTTACTTAGTTTGTCTCAAATTAAATATTCCACCTCAAAAATTTGTTGTTCATATTTCTCAATTAGACTGGACAAAGTCAAATTTTTAGGTTAGATTATCTTCAAATTCAAAAGGTTTTCAAATAACATAACCAACTGGTCTGTATTTAATGATGACAATGACATCTTAAGTTTTTTTTTTATCTTGCGAAGGGTCTTACTCTGATCAAATCATTGATGAAGATGGGCATGGAAAGTAGCAAAAAAACTCTTTTGAGGAGAACAATTTTCCTAAACCTGTAGTGAAATTAGAAGACTTATATGATTTGAAAGATAGATTAAAAAAGGTGACTAGTTAAAAAATTCAAAGCTCTACTTTAAGATTTGAATTGGTTAAGCTGGGATATGAGATCATAGACCCTAAAACATCAACTTAGGCCTTGGACTTACACCAGATGAAAGATTTGCTTTCATACATCTATTGAAAAGATAAAAGGAAGTATTTTCTTGGAGTTATGATGATCTTAAAACCTATGACACATCTATCATTCAACATACCATACTTATGTTTCTAGAAGAAAAACCAATTCAACAAAAATTTAGGAAGATTCAAACAAATTTACAAGTTCAAATTAAGACAAATCTAAATTACCTACTCAAAGAGAAAATCATTTTCTTGGTCAAACATTCCAAATGTGTTTCGAATCTTGTGCTAGTCAGGAAATAGAATCAATACATTCAAATTTGCATAGATTTTGGGAAATTAGATAAAGCATGTGAAAAACATAACTTTCCTTTGCCTCTGATGGAACAAATTTTGCAGTCTGTTGCAAGTTCTGAACTGATGTATTTCTTAGATGGTTTTTCAAGTTACAATCAAATCCTTGTCCATCCTGAAGATAGACTTAAAACCACATTCAAAATCGAAAGGGAACATATGCTTACTAAAATATGCATTTCGGATTGATTAATGTTGGAGCTACATTCTAGAGAGCCATGGATACTGCCTTCAAAGGTTTAATTAATAAATCAATAGTTGTGTACTTAGACAACATTACAATTTATTTAAGAAAGGGGAGCAATCATCTTTATGACTTAAAACAAATCATTGAAAGGTGCAGAAAATTCGGAATCACCCGAACCCTAAGAAGTCATTATTTTCTCATAGTGAAGGTAAACTTCTAGGATTTATTGTTTCCAAGGATGGAAATTGCATAGGTCCTTAAAGAATTATGACAATATAGGAAATCCCCTTACCTCACAACAAAAATTCCATCCAATATTTTCTTGGGTAGATAAATTTTGTCAAATGATTTGTCTCGAATCTTTCATAAATTGTATTTCCCTTACATACCATGATAAAAAGGAAAGCATCCTATAAATAGGGAAAAATCAAAAGAAAGGTTTACGTCTCAATAAAAAAAACCATCATAGATGCTCCCTCATTATCAACACATTATTTTTCTAAATAATTTGTTCTTTACACTCTTTCTTCTAAACGATCGCGTGCAACAATGTTGACCCATTCCAATCAACAATAAGTTGAAGCTCCCATAACCTTCTTTAGTTCTAATTTATAACGAGCTGAGCTAAAATAGTCAAAAAATGAAAAACAACCTTTTGTAGTTTTTAACTCAATAAATCATTTTAGACCTTTCCTCCTAAAATCATATAAGAAAGTAATCATTCCTTTCCATGCGGTCAAACAATAGCATATCCAAAAGGAATTATGAGAAAACAGGGCTAATTGGGTTATTGCCCTGCAAGAATAGGACCTAGAGATAAATCCAACTAAAATAGTAAGAGGTAAAGGTTTTTACATATTAATAACTGGAGATTTTGACACTTTAGCTGATGAAGATTCAGGTAATAACATTCAAATTTCATAGGTATGTATTGTTGACACTGAATCTCAGTATGCTGATTAAATTTTTTATTCAAAAAATGGTTATGATCTAGTAGAACTCAATTACAAAAGAAAGAGAGCTTTGAGCCTTAAATCTAATCAGTATCAACTTTTCAATAATGTCTTGTTTAGAAGAAATTATGATTCTATTTTTTACTAAGAAGTCTAGAGAAACCTCAAGAAAAAAAAAGTGTTACAGTAACTACATGATGGACCAACTAATGGACATTATAGCAGGGAAAATGCTACTCATGAGATCTTACATGTTGGTTACTATTAGTCTAATCTATTCAAACATGCTCATGATTATGTCAAAAAATGTAAAGTATACCAAATACCTTCATGGAGGGAAAAGAAACCAACCTTGCCTTTGCAACCAATTAACATTGAATAACCTTTTGAGCAATGGGGACTAGATGTTATATGTGAGATCGTTCCTCATTCTTCTAAACAATATAATTACATTTTGACTGCTAGAGACTATTTCAACAAGTGGCTGGAAGCAACACCTCTCAAGGTGGTCAATTATGAGACTATAATCGATTTTATTAATCAATTTATAATTACTAGATATGGCCTTTCCTTTTCCCTCATGTTTTAAAATGCATCTTATTTTTCTTGAAATGTTATTACTGAATTTACACTCAAGAGAGGTTTTAAACAAAAATATTTTGCAAACTACTATCCTGAGGGAAATGGCTTAGTAAAATCTACCAATAAAAACCTCGTAAGAATCATTAACCGAAATATTGACCAAAATCAAAAGAATTGGCACAAATCTCTAGTATTTTCCCTATGGGCTGACAGAATTACTCATAAAACCTCTCTAGGCACATCTACCTATCACAGTGTACGGAAAAGAAGCTATTTTACCTCCTAATCTAGCTCTTCCTTCACTAACCCTAGTGCAATCTAGAGAGGAAGAACCTTTCTCTACTTTACAGTTAAGAATGTCTCAAATTTTAAAGTTTGAAGAAGAAAGAGATAAAGCTAAACAAGCTCATGCTCACACTAACAATTGGTCAAATTTTCATTTGATACAAGTTCAGTAAGTGATAAAATTTTGAAATCGGTCACTTAGTTCTGAAATGGGATAAGGCCCATGAAGAAAAAGGAAAACATACAAAATTTCAAAAGTTGTGGCTCGGCCCATTTCAGATCATTGAGAAACTAGGCCCATCAAGCTTTATCCTTCAAGATTTACAGGGAAAGAGGGATTCTACCCCTGTTAATGGGCTAGTTTAAAAAAAAATATTTTTCTTGAAAATACTTATCTTGCTATAAATATGTAGATAATCATATATACATATCGGTGCCTTTAGCTTAGAGGTGTTGGATAGTAATATTTTGACTTCATATTGGGTTCTCTCATCATTAACATGAATTGTGATTAATTAAGGAAGAATTTATTAGGAATAAATTATAACGTTGAAGTTTAATATTACATCTATTACAATCTGTGATATATTTATATCCATTTATTTTCAAATATATCATGACTTGAAAACCTTAAAATATCTCATTGTCCTTTGATTAGTCATGAACATTTTTCTTTAAAAAGATAAATACTATTTTGAAGTTTTAGCATCTTTTGGCTTCAATTTTCATCCATAACTATTAAAGAGTAATTTTACCTCCCCGTCCACTAATTTTATAGTTTTTAGAGTGTAATTCAAAAATATTAAAAAATAAAAAATGGAAAGATATGAGGTCTCATCATGAGCCGACTTACCATTATCATGGGAAACTAATGATGTTGACAATATCATGACTGGCCACCAATCTAGGACAACGCCTTATGGCTACATAACTATAAGACAAGAGGTCTCATCATGAGCTGACTTGCTCAATGTCATTATAACCTGTCAATGGAATTGTCGTTATCTGACCACCAAACTAGGACAATGACTTTCAAGAAGCTAAAATAAAAAGTTTAAAGGAAAATTAATACCTCTAAAAATTACTATAAGTGGATGGGATACTGGTATAATCTGGTTAAATAGCAACTTTGACGAGGCTATGGACGCCCACTGGAAGCAGTGGTTCTACCAATGAAAAATAAGACTATCTTAATGCTAACATTCTATAATTTTATATTTTATATTTACAATTGATTAAATGACTAACAAAGATAATAAAAAATTTCATCAATCACAATTTTTGAAAATTTACAAAATAATAAGTTCTTTTTATTTAGAGTAATCTTCATCAATCTAAATTTCAAATATTTACATCTTTATAAGTCTTTTTCCTTAGTGGTTAAAAAATTCATCTAGTTTTACAAAGATAATTTTTTGCCCAGTATGTCGCCAATTGTTGTAATATTCAACAACCCCCACTTATTTTTATTTTAATTATATAATAAATAATGGGGACCCTTCTTCCATATTAATAAAACTCCTTATTTTTCAATAAAGATATGGCATTTTTTGAGTTTGTTATAAAATCTCTTAGGCTTGAAAGTTTTCCTCATAAAAAATCAAGTATAGGAGGCCCAACCCTTAAAATATTACGATAAATCAAAATCTCGATAGACCTTCTTATTACAAAATTGATGCATTATCAAAATATCTTTATCGAACTCTTATAATATCGTACTTTCCCTTTGAAAAATTTATGATAAAGCCATTCCCCAACAAAGCTTCCCCAACCATTACTTTATTCATTAAAAAATGTTTTGCTAAAAGGTTAATACAAGTCATGCGCCCCTTTTTAAATGAATATTATAAGATCCTTCGGCCCCACTGCTGCCACTTGGTATATCAAGCCTTCATAATATTGTAACTTTATAAGTGTGCCACTTTTGAAACCTCTGATAGCCACTATCTTCGATATCTCCCAGCATTGATACCTTCCTTCTCTGATATCCTTCTCCTCCGATATCATGAAAACTTTGATATTCTCATCTGCAGATATATTGGGAATTTATATCGGGAGTTTTCACTTTAAGCTTCCCATATGCCTTCATCGATATAAAAACCCTGATATCATGTCTCACCTCTCCTTAGAGTCACTACTCTCTCAAATATTATTTATCGGAAGTTACTAATATCATAACTTTGTAATACCTCTCCAATTGATTTCTTCTATATTTTTCTCCCGATACACTGATGTGTGAAAACCCACATAAATTCATGTTCTCACATTTAATATTTGAAAGTGGTGAATTTATGGTTTTTGAGATTATAATCATCTTCATTCATTACAGTTTGATTCTATTATATTTCGCCCTTAAAGACAAAAATTGTTGTGTGAAATTCGTTATTTGCACTAGGTCTTTCAGGAGAAGAATTTATCTCTCATACCTATGTTTTTCATTATAGGCTAGTTCCAATAAGTGTAATTCTGAAGAAATTTCTAAAGAAGCCAAAGCAAAGAAAAACTTGTTGATCAATAGAAATTGGCTGATCCTCCAACTGAAAACGTTGATATGCTAGAATTATTTTCCGACATAGTCTGTTCTCTGGATGCTAGAAGTTCCTTTTGGGAATATATCTATAAAATATTTGACGATGAAGGGCCGAGGGTCACACAAAGAACAATCACAGCTGAGGATTCTACACCAATCTCCAATACAACTTCTAGTGATGTGGCCAATTCATTCTTGCATAGGATTGTGACCTGGCCCAAAATCCTTCCTTATACAGACCTGATTCGATGGGTCGTTGAAAACTTGAGCAATGCAAAAGGGAAGTTCATGAAACAAAAGGATATAGTCAACAGGTCATTCACCGACAGCTATTTGAGTGCAATGTACCATCTTCCATAGCCTCAATGGAAATATAACAAGAAATTTGTGGAGAAATTCATGAGGAAATATGACCATGCGTCAAAGCCTATTAGGGCATGGAGAAGAGATCTAAAAAAGAATAAGTGAGAGGACAAGGGTATGTATGCAATTGACTCTCTCACTAGTCCCTATTGCCAAATTGTTGCTATGATATGTAGAATCTTTGCTTATTCTAATACACATAAATTTTTCGATCAATGGACACCACTGATTGATGCTACCTCAGAAGGTTATGTCTTATATTTGGGAAATATATTGTCTAATAACCTAGCTACTCATATCCTAAATTTTAGAAGTAAGAGTAAGGTTTCAGAAAATATAATTCCTACCTTTTACATGAGGGCCTATGTAATGAATGCCCTGTGTTTTACTATGGATTTCACCTCCATGGGATGGCAATTGACCTCACAAGACCCAACCCCTATCTACATATATCACTTTCTCCAAGTTAGGAACTACTTCGGTGAGAATTTATTTATCTATGTCCAAGTCTTTGGTAGTCTTGCTAACCCTTGTGTATTGCCTATTTATGTCCCTGATAAGCTTCTTGCCCAAGAAATAACATACCAGTCAGTTGGGAATGGTATTTCAAAAGTCTTAAAGGAGTCAAATAAGAATTTGTGGTCTAGTTTTCCTCTTCAGTGTGGTATATATAATTTGGAGAATATCAAGCATGCATCCATTGAAATTAATTATATCTTAGAATTAAATTTCCCTACTGTCCCTAATAGATAGTATGATCCCCATCAAGCTATCAAGAAATTTACCATATGATCAATCATAAGGCAGTTTTCTCATGAACCAAACAATTTCAATGACCTATTTGAAAAAGCTTCTACTTATTCAATGGTTACGAGACAGGCAAAAAAAGAGTTGACTCCAGAGGAGATGATTTAATTCACCCAATACAAAGTTCAATGGTTAGCTAATTTTCCTATGAATTCATTAAAACTTCCACAAGAAAGCACAGTTTAAGATGATGCTATAGTTATTGGTTCCACAACGACTATTGATATGCCTCAAATAAAAGAAACAGTTCTTCCTCCTCTTCTGACATTGAAGGTATTTTTCCTAGTTCCAAGCTTGAGAAAATATGGGAACAATATAGACAGGCTTTTAAGGACATGGAACCATGTTTTTTGAATACTCCCCTACAAGAGAAGGTCCCGGATGCTTCGAAAAGTTTGGAACGGACTTTGATCATAGTAAAGGCCTCTGAAAAACCTTTAGCAATTGAAGACATTGAAGTTATACCTGCCTTACCAACCTCTGAGGTTATATTAAGGGTTGAATAAATTCCTCCACTTGATGTATTTTACAGTCCATAGCATACGGCTATTGTCAAAAGACAAAGAAATAAAAGAAAAATTGAGTAGTCTTACGCTTTAGTCCCAAGAAATGCTTCTTTCGAAAGGCTCTTTTTCCACTCCTTTGGAGGAACTGGGAAGACTCACTCCGTTCATGGGAGCCTATACTTATGCAACCATGGACAAAGCCACTGAGGTACAACAGTTGTTGAAAGAAAAGGAAGACAAAATTATGTAATTGGAGCAGAGTTTTGAGATCGAGAAACAAAAGATTGTCAATCAATGGCAAGGACAACTTATCGAAATATAGAACAATTTTAATGCCCTTAAAGTTCAATATGTGTCATGTTACTTCCTAAATTAATTTGGAACAATATTAATTATTGCATCTTGGGGCCAATTTTGGAGATAATGGGGCCCATTTGATTTTATTAGGAGATTAGACTTAGGAGAAGTTATTTTGTTGTGGTTAAGTTCCATGTGGGGGCGACCCACACTAGGGAAATACACACTCCCTAGTTCAAATTGCATGGAGGGGAAGAGTTGATGGTTAAGTGAGGGCCCACAATGGAGGGAAAATTGGAGGGAAAAGTGCTCCACAAAATCTATATAAGGAAGGAAACTTTCCATATTTCATCATCTTTTTGGCATATCGATTTCTCTTTGGTTGCTCAAGTTTCTTAGCCGAGTCACTTGTTGTTCAACAAGATTTCTTCAAGTGAAGAGCTCACCCCTTCTTCAGGGGAGTTTGAGTGCCACCATAGGAAGGTTTTTATTCATTCTTCCAGAGGAGGATTTCATTGTGGTTTCCAGTAGTTTCATTCATCTCCAGGTGGTGCATATTACTAGAGGACATAGTGAAGAGGAGGTTGAGTTTGCTTGTGGTGTCTTGCAGTGGAGTTTGGTTGGGAGATTTTCCGGAGAGGAGGAATATGATGTTTGATGTCATTTTTTAGAGTTTTGGAGTTGTAGAGTGCTTCTTAGCAGTGCAACTTTCACACTTCATGGGCAAATGCAGAGGCAACATTCGGTGCACACGTGGGAGGTATAGCATCAATCTTTAAGTCTGAAATCTTCCAAGGGAGCTAAGGGAACAATTTGTGGAGGAGATTTATACAATTATGGAGCTTAGGAGGAGGTTCTTTTATTCTATTCCTTGCAACCCATAGTCTTCAACGGTTTGGAGGGTGTAGGGCATACCAGAGGCCGGATTTGGGAGGTTGGATTCAAACCAAACCCTTTCTGGGTTTTTTTGGGTTTTGGTCAAGGAGTTTGGGGTTGATTTTGTACCATTTTCTAAGCAGTGGAAGTGGAGTTCCTTGCAAGTCCCTTCCAGCCAGCAATATAGTTTTCTAGGCAGCGCAGAGAATTAGAGGAGAAATCATTTTCCAGTACTTGATATCATTGTCTCATCACCTGGGTTCTATCATGCTTGCCATTGAGTTAAGCTTAGGTGCATTCCTCCATACTAGTGTACTTGGTCGATTGATTAATAAAATGGCTCAGCTGGTTCTACTTCTATTGTTTTTATGAGCATTTACTAATTGTTGAAAATTTCTATCTATAAATAATTTTTTATTTGCATATCATTGTTCATTTAAGTTTGGATCATTATAGTGGTATCATAGCTTAGATTTTGGCTTAGCCATCAAAGAAATTTTCTATGAGTGAGGAGGACCAACAAAATATTACTTACTAGAGGTAGAGGTACCATAGCAGGGAAAGGGAGTTAGATATTCCTCTAGACACAGAGGATTGTAGGAAGACAATGGTAATGAAGGATATGGGGGAGCCCAAGAGAAGGGAGGAAATGGCCTTTGATAGTCTCTTGAAGGCCTTGAGCGATTTGGAAAAAGTGCAGAAGGAGATACTAGACAAGATCAAGATGCAGAACTAGGAGTGGAGCCCTCACCGAGAGTTTATATTAGGAGAGACTTCAGGGCCCTCTCAACAACTCGATCACCTTTCACCTACTACATAGTGTTCATCCATGAGTGAGCCAACTTGAGCCAATTTATCTTCTTTTATACCTTTGGCACAAGGTGAAACGAGTGGAGGAGAGGACCCATCGTTGATGGGAGAGAATTTCAAGGAGTGGCATTCCATGGGAGTAGATTTGAAAGAGGCTTTATATTTTAGATATTATTGTCAATTCAAACAAAATGAGAATGGGAAGGGCTATGGAAGTCATGTTACAAAGAATTATGAATTGCACCGCACCATTTAGGAGATGTATTTTCCCACCTATGATGGCACTACCAAGTGCACAACACATTCTTGGGTAGAGAAGTTGGACACATACTTCCATCTCAACATGATGATAGAGCTAGCAACCATCAAGATGGCCACATTTCATTTGGAGTGGGAGGCACATGATTGTTGGTTTCATGGCTTATCCATTTTGGGGCCTACTAATGTGACCTCATATGAGGACTTCACATGGAGAGTAGTGGAATGTTTTGATCGAAGGGATCCAGAGGCTCACTTTAGGGAGTTGACTTAGCTCAGGTAGACAGGACATCCATAGCATTATATTTTGGAGTTCTTGAGGGTCTCAGTCATGGTTCCTGATTTCTTAGATGCTAGGAGAGTATACATGTTTCTAGAGGTGTTGATATAGCCTTTGTGGCCATTGGTGAGGTCACACAGACCATCTACTCTTCCTGAGCCAGTGACCTGTATGCAAGATTTGTAGGGGGCCATCCCCAAGACCTCGGTACCATTTCCTCGACATACTCCCTACACTTTGAAGGGAGGTAACACTAGAGCACCTGAAGCGTAGAGAGTAGCCTAAGGGAGGGAATAATTGGATGATGAGATAAGGAAGGACCTCAGGAGGAGGAAGTTGGGTTTTACATGTCGAGAGCCATGGGCACCAGGCCATCAGTGCACAATGGGAAAAGACCATTACATCGAGGTCTTCTCCAATATCAATCAACAGGACGAGGTGGAGTTTGAGCTTGGACGAGGAGACACTGAGGATCCATGAGGGAGGGGACCACCACCAACACCACCACAGGGTGGAGCATCTTTGGCACCAACTAGGGGAGTCCTAACTTCTTTGTCAGGTATTCCTAATTTTTTTACCATGAGGATCGGACATATGGTGCAGGGGAAACGTGTCCCAGTTTTAGTAGAGAGTGGGGCCACCCAAAATTTTATTGATGCTCAAATGCTCTAGAGGATGGGCATCACCACTATGGCGTT
Source organism: Pinus taeda (assembly GCA_000404065.3). Lineage (NCBI taxonomy): Eukaryota > Viridiplantae > Streptophyta > Pinopsida > Pinales > Pinaceae > Pinus > Pinus taeda. The sequence continues at coordinate 51,536 of APFE030020430.1, read as the reverse complement.
TGAGGGGTTTTTAGTCCTAATACCAAGAGAGAGGACTATGCAATGCACTTGATATGTTCCTGCTCTGATAGTGACTATGGGTAACTATTCAATGATAGACCACTTTTTCGTGGTGGATTTACTAGACACCAATGTGGTGTTAGGTGTCCAATGGTTGTATTCCCTTAGCCAAGTCACCACCAATTGGAAATAGCTTGTGATGGAGTTTGTTGGGCCAGATGGCAGGCCGGTGGTTCTTCGCAGCATGCATTTGTACCCCCTCAGACAATTTTGACCCATAGGATGGAAGCTGATTTGCGGCATGGAGACATAGCATGGGAATTATAGCTGAGGATTTCAAAGGATGGGGTGAAGACCAAGCCACCACATCCAAACATACAAGAAATACTAGATAGATATCTAGTAGTCTTTGGAGATATACCACCAGGACAAGCACCTGACAGGGGGTTCAAGCACACTATAGAGCTGGAGCATGGTGTGCAGGAAGTCATTACTACACCCTATAGGCATCCCAAAGCCTTTAAGGATGAGATTGAGAATGCCATCAAGAAGCTATTGGTGTTGGGCCACATTAGACCGAGTTCTAGTCCATTCGCTTCTTCGATTGTGCTAGTGAAGAAGAAGAGTGGGACTCTTTACATGTGTATTGAATACATGGCCGTTAACAAGAAGATGTTGAAGAAAAGGTATCCCATTCCGCATATTGATGAGTTGATGAACAAACTTAGAGGATCCAAGTACTTCTCTAGCACAAATTTGTGGTCTTGGTATGATCAGATTTATGTGAGGGATTAGGACATCCAAAAGACAACTTTCTGATGTCATTATGGGAATTTCTAGTCCCTGGTCATGACTTTTGGGTTGACCAATGCACTAGCTACTTTCCAATTGTGCATGAACCATGTGTTCAGAGGCTAACTGAGGAGGTTTTCACTAGTATTCTTTGGTGACATATTGATCTATCACAGGACATGGGAGGAGCATCTACAACAACTAGAGATAGTCTTGTGTATATTGGAGGAGCAACAGTTCTACGCCAAGATTTCCAGGTGCGATTTTGGGCTAACAAAGATGCTTTACTTGGGGCACATCATAGGTGCAGATGGGGTTAAGGTGCATGAGGAGAATATTCGAGCCATTTACGATTGGTCAGATCATGTGACAACATTGAGGGGATTTTTGGCCATCTGCACCTATTATCAGAACTTCGTGAAGGGCTTCTCACAGCTGGTAGCACCACTTACTGATTTGACTAAGAAGGGGGCTTTTTCATGGACAGAGAGAGCTCAGGCAGAATTTTATCACCTCAAGGAGGTGGTGAAATGTTTCCCAGTATTAGCACTCCCAAATTTTACACAGCCTTTCACATTGGACTATGATGCATTGGGTGTGGGGATCAGGGCAGTCTTGTCCCAAGGAGGAAACCCCATTGATTTTGAGAGCCGGAAGCTCTTACCACATGAGATGTCTTATTCCATATATGACACAGAGATGTTTTTCATAATGCATGCATTGCCCAAGTTTATACAGTAATTGGTGGGAAACCAATTTCGGGTGAAGACAAATCACAACAGTCTTTGCCACTCCATGGGCCAGTAGGGCCTCAATGACAGGCAACAAAGGTGGTTCAACAAGGTGTGGGACTATGATTTTTATATTGAGTATGTATGGGGGAAGCATAATGTGGTGGTGGAAGCACAATCCACGAGATTAGCAGTACTTTCACTCATGAGCATTTTCCATGATTGGAATGCTCAGTTATAGGTAGAGTACTCCAAGTATCATTAGGCATGCGATATCTTGGAGGAAAAATATGCAGATGAGTAGTACAAGATGATGGATGGGGTTCTTTGTTACAAAGGGCACATATTTTTGTCTAGGGATCCTAGTTGAGGGAGCGTGTCCTTCAAACAACTCATGATTCTCCTTTGTCTAAGCACCAGGGGTTCGGGAAGGATTATATGGCAGTGAGAGAGTGATTCACTTGGAAGGGCCTCAAACAAGATGTGTTGAGGCATGTGTAGGAGTGCAAATATTTCTAGAGGAACAAAGTAATGTTGACCCATCCAATAGGATAGTTGCAACCTCTTCCCATCCCTGAGGGCAAAGGGGATAGTATCTCTATGGATTTCATCATTGGACTTCCGTCAGTGCAAGGGAAGGATTGTAATTTTGTGGTTTTTGACCGAATGACCAAGTTTTCACAGTTATTTTCCATACCAACATGATATTTAGCCTCACAGGTGGTAAAGTTTTTCTTTAGGGAGGTCTTTCTCCTCCACGGACTCCCTAAGACTATAGTCAGTGACCGATATAGCCAATTCATGGGAGGATTTTCGCATGATCTTTTTAGGCTAGTTGGCACAGAGCTTACCCTGAGAACCAACTATCATCCACAGACTGACAACCAAATAGAGAGGGTGAATTAGTGGTTAGAGTGCTATCTCATGAACTATGTGATAGGGTAGCATAGGGCTTGGATTTGATGGTTTCATCTGGGAGAGTATTGCTACAACACCACACATCACATGTCCATTGGTATGACTCCTTTCCATGTTGTATATGGTTATGATGCTTTGTCTTTTGTTGACATTGTTTTTGGAGATAGAAGGGCCCAAAAGGCCAAGGATGGGATCCTAGAGAGCCAAGATATCGTTAAGGCTCTTAAGGATAACTTATAGACAACTCAGAACTAGCAGAAGATGTATGCTCACAGACATCGAGTAGAGAGGCATTTTGAGGAGGGGGACTTGGTCTACCTTCGATTGCAGCCTTATCGGTAGTCCATGCCAAAGTAGAAGGGGGCCAAGAAGCTGTAGTCGAGATTACTTGGGCCTTATAGGGTGATCAAGAGGGTTGGATAGGTGGCTTATGAGTTAGAGCTACCACCAGGGAGAAGGATCCATAACCTTTTTCATGTGTCATGCCTCAAGAGGGTGTTGGGGCAACATGTTACAATAGTTGTGGAGTTGCCTCCACTTGATGATGAGGGGCACCTGATTTTAGAGTCGAAGGCCATCTTGGAGACCAGGGAGAGGAAGTTTAGGATCAGCGTCATCATAGATTACTTGGTGCATTGGAAGAGATTACCATATGAGGATGCTATGTGGGAAGGGGAACACATACTTGAGCATCCAACATTGAAGTATCTTGGGGACAAGCAACATTTGGGAGGGGAGGACTGTCATGTCCCTTCCTAAATGAATTTGGAACAAGATTAATTATTTCATTTTGGGGCCAATTTTGGAGATAGTAGGGCCCATTATACTTTATTAGGAAATTAGACTTAGGAGAAGTTATTTTTTTGTGGTTAAGTTCCACATGAGGGCCACCCACACTAGGGAAATACACACTCCCTAGTTTGAATTACATGGAAGGGAAAAGTCGATGGCCAAGTGAGGGACCACAATGGAGTGAAAATTGGAGGTAAAAGTGCTCCACGAAATCTATAAGGAAGGCAACTCTCCTCATTTCATCATATTTTTGGAAAATCGATTTCTCTTTGGTTTCTTGAGCTACTTAACCGAGTCACTTGTTGTGCAACAAGAGTTCTTCAAGTGAAAAGCACACCCTTTATTGGCAGACTTCGAGTGCCACCCTAGGAAGGTTTTTCTTCATTCTTCCAGATGAGGATTTAATTGTGGTCTCTAGTAGTTGCATTCATCTCTAGGTGGTGCGTATTTGGAGGACATAGTGAAGAGGAGGCCAAGTTTTCTTTAGGTGTCTTGCAATGGAGTTTGGTTGGGATATTTTTCAAAGAGGAGGCATAGGAGGTTTTTTGTCATTTTGGAGAGTTTGGGAGCTGGAGGAGAGTGCTCCTTGGCAGTGTGACTTTCACACTTCTTGGGCTAGTGTAGAGGCAACATTTGGTGCACATGTGGGAGGTAGAGAATCAGTCTTTAAGGTTAAACTTTGCCAAGGGAGCTAAGGGAAGCATTTGTGGAGGAGATTTATACATTTCCGAAGCTTGGGAGGAGGTTTTTTGCTTGTATTCCTTGTAGGTCGTATCCTTGAGTAGTTTGGAGGGAATGAGGCATATTGGAAGACAAATTTGGGAGGTTGGATTCAGACCAAACATTTTCTAGGTTTGTGGGTTTTGGTCAAGGAGCTTGGGGCTGATTTTGTAGTATTTTCTTAGTGGTGGAAATGTATTTTCTTGTAGTTCCTTTCCATCCAGTAGTGTAGTTTTCTGGGTAGGCGAAGCATTAGAGGAGCAGTCATTTTCTAGTACTTAATATCATTGTCTCAACACTTGGGTTTTGTCACGCTTTCTATTGAGGCAAGCCTAGGTGCATTCCTCCATACTATTGTACTTTCTCCATTGATTAATACAGTGGCTTAGCTAGTTCTACTTCTGAAGTTTTTATGAGCATTTTCTAATTGTTCAAAATTTATATTTATAAATAAATTTTTCTTTTCATATCACTGTTAATTTAAGTTTGGAACATTACAATATGAAACTAATTTGCAAGCCGAAGGCACTCAGATACAAGAATTACAAAAAAGGATAGAAAAACTAAATGTTAATCCTCAATTGACATAATTCAAGAAGGAAGCAGGAGAGTTAAATACTCTCCTTGCTCAACAAAAAATTGTGTTTTGTCAAAGTTAGCCATTATTCACGATTTGTGTCATACAACCAGTTCCCTAGTAAATCAAATATCAGACCTTAAAACTTCTTTTGATGATATTGAAGAAAAAATTGCAGGTTTCCTTACGTGGCATGGTAGCGCTGATGGGAGATTAGCTAATCTTTCCATAATTGAAGATCCACACAAGGAAATAGTCTCTAGAGATTGGGAGATTCATCTTAAACATGTAGAAGCAGTAGTGTTCAATGCAGGAGATATCTCTAATAATCTCATTTAGACAATTAATGATAACTTATTCCAAGCGAATCTCATATGAAATTGACCCGAGGGAACACTGCCAGATATCAAACTACTCACTAAAGTGTGGCAAGAATCATCAAAAAGTAGGTCGAAATAATTGATCAACTATCTAAAATTGACATGGAAATCCATTGACAATTTTTAGTCAAACCACGCAGCCAGTGGTTGATTCTCAGGTGTCTATCCAATACCACCACTCACATGTTTCTATCATTAAGGGACAACATACGTATCATCAAGATGTAGATTCAACTGAAGAATCCACCCGAATTGAAGAATATGATAGATATATACGAGCTTCAACAATGAATGGGAGAACAACCCTCTTCAAAGGCCTAGATGATTTGTTATAACAAATCTAAAATATGTCTCTTTTGGTTTATTTTAGCGTTGTTTGTTAAAACTGCTTCAAGTTGTTGTTCTATTTTCTCTATTTTTATTTTATTTTGAAACTATAAAGCCACTCCATTTGTAATGAGAAAGGGTTTTGAATTTTGGAAAGAAGGATTTTTTTTGCACTATTGTAACTCAAGTTCCTCTTAATAGAAAGTTGAACCAACACCATTTTCTCATGATCAGAGTAACAATTAATTGGGTACTATTATGTATTTATTATTGCTTTGTTTAAGAATCGAATGGAACTATTTATCATATACGTATTATAGCAATCATGAATTTTTCACTATTGATATGTATGATTGGAATTATATATTATATGCATAAACAATGAAATATCATATATGTGACGAATTTATTAGCTAGTTTAATTAACTATTTAATTAAATTAGTTACCATTTTATGTTTTAACCTCATAATCACACGATAATCTATATTGCCATGCTTCTTATGAAATATTTTTAAATCACATATATAGATAACTTTCCCAGGATAGATATTAAGTTTAAATAATTGTTACTTTAAGTTTTAATAATATCAAAGCATTATACTTATACTCCATCCATTTCTTATAATTTATTTTATGGGAAATGGGTTCCATAATCTCTAGTGGGAGCCACCATTCCAAATGGAAAAGGATTTGATCTAAGGTTCTGACTGGGTGGTTTTCCCCCAATGTTGAGTCATGATTTTGAGTCTTAAACATTTTTGGCACTAGGAGGGCCATCAAACTATGAATGGGAACAAGGTCTAATCCCAAATCAAAAGGTCAGTCTAAGATTTATTATACCTTGAGGTCACTACCAACTTCAAGATCGCATTCCAAATCACCTAATCCTAGATCTAGAGTTGTTCAAACAACCACTAAATCTCATAACACATTTTCAAATTCAGCTGGCCAAACTTCTACATAAGCTCCTACAGAGTCCCTTGAAGTCCATACTTTGATTCAAAGATTGGAAGGAATTTCCATTTCTAGAGAAAAAATTGTTCAATCTGATTTATCAGAAGGAAAATTTACTTCATCCTTACAGTCTTCTGGTTTGTTAACTAGATCCCAGAATGAGAAACTTGCAGTCAAAACTTTTGAGTTTCCATCACCCACTCATCGGAAAAAAGAAAAGTACTCCATAGACTCAATCTTCAGCTAGTGGGATTACATCATCCTCTCCACCTCATACTCCTTTTGTCTATCCCACTTCTTGCTCTACCCCTTTACCTTCCTCTTATCATCCTTTGATTCCTTCCATTCACATTCCTCAGCCAAAATCAACTCGTTCTATTGTAATCAGTAGCACTATAGGGGAAACCTCTTCAACTGCTCAATCTCCTACAACCTCCACATCATCTGCAACTTCATTTGTGCCTAGTACTCCCATAATGGAAAATATATGATGAAGCAACCCTGGGGTAGTTTAGATGACCCCACCATTACATCTTCTTCCCAAACATCTAGGGAGATGGTTGCCCAAGTTTAATCTTGATGATGGTCTTCCAGTAGAGGAACACCTTCACAACTTCATGTTGGCCATTAATATGAATGGGGTCTCATAAGAGGATTATGTTTGCCAAATTTTTTCTTACACATTTGAAGGATCCACAGGGTCTTGGTATTTATTTATTCCTCCTAGACCAACAACAAATTGGGATATGTGTGAAGAATTTATTTTTTTAATTTAGGGATGACCAAACAACTGCCACTTTAATTAATGATTTTTAAAATCTGAGAGCCAACCTAAATGAAAAATTAAGGATTTTAACTGAAGATTTTAAAAATTGTTAAAAAAAATCCTAGAGACTTCTAGACTTGCCACTGATGTGTAGATTCAATGATACATTAGTGCTCTTCCTTCAAATATTTCTATGTTCATAGATAGAGCTAATAAAATAGTACTACTTGATAACATGAAAAAGCCTCTATCTGTAGAAAAACGAGTTCTAGCCCTTGACAAGAAATATGCTAGTGAAGAAAGAAAATAATCCAAAAAAGTGAATTTTAAGGATGAACCCAAGAAAACAACTCCCGAATATCCTTGCGATTTGGAGGGATTACAAAAGGTTTTGAAGACAATGTCTAATGAGATCATAGAAATCAAGAAACAAGTTATTGAGTCTTCAAGAAAGTCCTTTTGACCTTTAAAAAAGAATTAGCCATCACAATCACAACCTCCTACCAAGATATCGAATGCAAAATCTGATGAAGATGACAAAGAAGAAGAAATGGCCTTATCTGATGATTAAGCTCAAGAAGAAGAAACAGCTGAAGCTCGTAGTTTATGGGACTTCATTTTGACCACTTCAGAAAACAAAGGAGAAGAGGAAACTTTTCCAGTGAGTACTGGAAGCAAGTGACCTGTTGATACTTCTCCATCAAATAAAACTCAAAATTCCTCTGTTCCTTCTACTAAAGAAAAAGGTACAATTAAAAAGACTTCTTCTACGTCTTCCAATTTTTCTCCAACTACTTCCAAATATCCCTCATCGTCTACGACTTTGATAGTCTCTAATAGCATTAAATATAATATCATGGACGACATGAAAAATATCAATTCCAACATTTCCCTATGGAGGATAGTAAGTTAAAACAACAACATAAACTTTTACTCAAAGAATTAAATACAGTCCCTGCATCTCCATTTCCTTCTACTTCTCTTACTGCAAAAGCCTCAAAAGGCAAAGGAAAACCTCCAAACATCCCTACAAACAATATTAAGTCTTCCAATGCTATTTTGATTGGAGATAGATCAAATTCCCGCACTCCTCCTTTTCTTTTGACTTTTGAAATTTTTAATAAGAATGTTCATAACTGTTTAGAAGATTATGGTGCATCGTCCAATATCATGCCTTATTAAATTTATCTCAAATTGAATATTTCAACTCAGAAATCTGTTGTTCATATTGTTCAATTAGACCAGAAAAAAGTCAAATTTTTAGGAGAAATGAATTTTGTTTTGATTAGATTATATTCAAATTCAAAAGTTTGTCAAATAATTCATATCTTGGTTGCAGATATCCCTGAATTATATGGTCTTATTTTAAGTAGGGATTGTTCTGAGAAACTACATGGTTATTTTGCAATTGATTGGTCATGCCTTTGGCTCCCCCTATAATGGAAAACCTAATCAAATTCGTTTTGATAGGGAAAAGCATTTGAAGTATTCAGTGACTGATTTAGATGAGGAAAATGAACCTGTAGTATTTACAAACAACATTCTTGGAAATTATTCTCTTGAATATTTCTTTGGTAAATTTTCAGCACAAAACTCCCTCTTTTCAGTTGATTCTGTTTCATCTCATATTGAAATTTTTTCTCAAACAAATTCTTCTATATGTATCAATATTGTATAAAATCTTGTAAATAAGTGTGACAAATTGTTTTGGACTCTTTACTTCGATGGATCAAAATCTAATGATGGTGCAAGAGCTGGTTACATCCTAGTAAATCTTGATGGAGAAAAATATAATATTTCTTGTAGATTGGAATTCGATTGCCCAAAAAATATTACTAAATATGAAGCGTTGGTACGATGCTTGCAGAAGGCCATTAGTCTTGATGTCAAGTATCTTAAAGTTTTTGGTAATTCATAGATTGTCATTAAGCAAGTTAGAAAAATCATCCATTGTGTTTCTAATCACCTCAAACATTATTAATCTTTGATCCAAGATCTAATTTCCCATTTCACTGCATTCAATATAGTTGTAATCCTAATATTACAAAATGATAGTGTTGATATCCTAGCCAATGTTGCTTCAAATCTCATTCCTCCTCAATATTTTGGTCTTGATAAATTTTAAATTGAATTAATTTTTTGTGCCTCCATTCCAGATAACATAACCAACTCGAGTGTATTTAATGATGATAATGACATATAATTTTTTTTAACTTCCGAAGGGTCTTTCTCTGATGAAATCATTGATGAAGATGAGCATGACAGGTAGCAGAACAAGTCTTCTGAGGAGAATAATTTTCCTAAGCCCATTGTGAAATTTGTAGAATTATACGATATGAAAGATAGATTAAAAAAGGTGAACAATTGCAAACTTCAAAGCTCTACTAAAATATTTGAATAGGTTAACGTAGGATCTGATCATAAACCCCAAAACATCAATTTAGGCCTTGGACTTACACTAGATGAAAGATCTACTTTCAGACATATATTGAAAAGATATAAGGATGTATTTACTTATTATGATGATATTAAAACCTATGACACATCTATCATTCAACACACCATACCTATGCTTCCAGATGTACAACCAATTCAACAAAAACTTAGGAAGATTCATCCAAATTTAGAAGCTCAAATTAAGACTAAGCTAAATAATATACTCAAAGCTAAAATCATTTTCCCAGTCAGACGTTCCAAATGGGTTTCCAATCTTGTGTCAGTCATGAAAAAGAATGGAGACATTTGAGTTTGCATAGATTTTAGGAATTTAAATAAAGCATGTGAAAATGATAACTTTCCTTTGCCTTCGATGGAACAAATTTTGTAGTTTGTTGCAAGTTTTGAATTGATGTCTTTCTTAGATGGTTTTTAAAGTTACAATCAAATCCTTGTCCATCTTGAATATAGAATGAAAACCACATTCATAACCAAATGGGGAACACATGCTTATCAAAATATGCCTTTTGGATTGATTAATGTTGGAGCTAAATTATAGAGAGCCATGGTTCCTTCAAATGTTTGATTAATAAATTAGTTTTTGTGTACTTAGATGACGTTACAATTTATTCAAAAATGAGGAGTACTTGATTAATAAATCTGTTTTTGTGTACTTAGATGATGTTACAATTTATTCAAAAAAGAGGAGTATTCATCTTCATAACTTAAAGCAAATATTTGACAGGGGCATAAAATTTGGAATTTCCTTGAACACTGTCATTCTTTGCTCTTAGTGAAGGTAAAATTCTAGGCTTTATTTCTTACAAGGAAGGAATTTGCATATACCCTAAAAAAATAAAGGCAATATCGGAAATCCCCTTTCCTCACAAAAAAAAGTCCATGCAATCTTTTCCTGGCCAGATAAATTTTGTCAAATAATTTGTCCTAGATTTTTCAAAAATTATCTTTCCCTTACAAAACATGATAAGAAATAAAGAAGTCTATAAATGGGGAAAAATCAAAAGAAAGACTTTTGAATAAATAAAGAAAGCCATCATAGGTGCTCCCTCATTATCAACACTTGATTTTTCTAAAGAATTTGTTATTTACAATTTTGCTTCTGAATAGTCCTATGCAGTAGTGTTGATCCAATCAATGAACAACAAGTTGAAGCTCTCATCACCTTCTTTAGTTCCAATCTACAACGAGATGAGCTAAAATATTTAGAAGCTGAAAAACAAGCTTTTGCACTTTTTAAGTCAATAAAGCATTTGAGACCTTTCCTCCTAAAAGCACACATGAAAGTATTTGTTCCTTTCCCTATAGTCAGATAAATTCTTATCCAAAAGGAATTAGGAGAAAAGAGGGATAATTGGGATACTGAACTGTAAGAATATGACCTAGATATAAAGCCAGCTAAAATAGTAAGGGGTCAAGGTTTTTGCAGATTAATAATTGGAGATTTTGACACTTTGGCTGATGAATATTCAGGTACTAACATTCAAATTTCAGAGGCATGTCTTGTTGACACTGAATCTCAGGATGTTGATTTAATTTTTTATTTGAAAAATGGTTATGCTCCAGTAGAAATCAATTACAAAAAAAGAGAGATTTGAGGCTTAAAGCTAATGAGTATCAACTTGTCAATAATGTCTTGTTTAGAAGAAATTATGATTATGTTTTACTAATATGTCTAGATAAACCTGAAGTAGAAAAGCGTTGCAGGAACTACACGATGGACCACCTGTGGACATTATAGTGAGGAAACTATTTCTCATAAGATACTACATCTTCGTTACTATTGGTATACTCTATTCAAACATTCTCATGCTTATGTCAGAAAAGGTAAAGTCTTCCAAACAATTGCAGTGAGGAAAAGGAAACCAACCTTGCCTTTACATCCAATTAACACTGAGCAACCTTTTGATAAATGGGGATTAGATGTTATAGGTGAGATCGTTCCTCACTCTTCTAAACAACATAAGTACATTTTGATTGTTATGGACTATTTTACCAAGTGGGTGGAAGAAATACCTCTCAAGGTGGTCAATTCGGAGACTAGAATCGATTTTATTGATCAATTTATAATTACTAGGTTTGGCCTTCCATTTTCCCTCATGTTTGACAAAGCATCTTATTTTCCTAGAAATGCTATTACTAAATTTGTAGACAAGAGAGATTTTAAACTCAAATTTTCTACAAACTACTATCCTCAGAGAAATGCCTTAGAATAAACTACCAATAAAAACCTCATAAGAATCATTAAGCGAAATATTAATCAAAATCAAAAGAATTGGAACAAAGTTCTGATATTTTCCCTATGGGCTGACAGAATTACTCATAAAACCTCTCTAGGCGCATCTCCCTATCACTTAGTGTATGGAAAATAAGTTATTTTATCCCCTAATCTAGCTCTTCCTTCACTAACCCTAGTGCAATCTAGAGAGGAATAACCTTGCTCTACTTTACAGTTAAGAATGTCTCAAATTTTAAAGTTAGAGGAAGAAAGACATAAAGACAATTAAACTCATGCTCACCACAAGCAATTGGTCAAATTTTCATTTGATACAAGTTTAGTAAGTGAATTTTTTTTTGAAATCGGTGACTTAATTCTGAAATGGGATAAGGTCCATGAAGAAAAATGCAAACATACAAAATTTCAAAAGTTGTGGCTTGGGCCATTTCATATCATTGAGAAACTAGGTCCATAAAACTTTATCCTTCAAGATTTACCAGAAAAGAGGGATGCTCTTCCTGTTAGTGGGATAGTTTTAAAAAAATATTTTTTTTGAAAATATTTATCCTATTGTAAATATGTAAATAATCATATATACATATCAATGTCTTTAACTTAGTGGTGTTAGGTAATACTCTTTTGACTTCATATTGGGTTCTCATATCATTAACGTGTAGTTTTACTAATTAAAGAATAAGTTTTTAGAAAGAAATTATAACGTTGAAGTTTAGTATTGCATCTATTACAATCTTTGAAATCTTTATATCCTTTAATTTGCAAATATTTAATGACTTGCAAACTTTAAAAGACCATGTTATCCTTTGATTAGTCATGAACAATTTTCTTTAAAAAAGTAAAGACTATTTTGAATTTTTATCATCTTTTGACTTTAATTCATCCATAAATTACCTCCCCATCCACTAATTTTACATTTTTTAGAGTGTAATACAAAAATATTATAAAAAAATTAGAAAGATAAGAGGTCTCATCATGAATCGACTTACCATGATCATGGGAAATCAATGATGTTGACATTATCCTGGCTAGCCACCAAACTAGGATAATGGATTATGGTTTCATAACTATAAGACAATAGATCTCATCATGAGCCGACTTGTTCAATGTCATTGTAACCTATTAATGACATTGTCATTATCTGACCACCAAACCAAGACAATGGATTTCAAGAAACTAAAAGAAAAAGTTCAGAAGAAAAATAATGCCTCTAAAAATTATAATAAGTGGACGGGATAATTTGGTTAAATAGTAATGATGTCAAGGCCATGGACACTCATTGGTGGCAATGGCTCTACTAGTGAAAAATAAGTTTATCTTAATGCTAGGCTTCTATAGTTCTCTATTTTATCTTTACAACTGATTAAATGACTAACAAAGATAATAAATATTTTCATCAATCACAAGTTTTGAAAATTTACAAAACAATGAGTTCCTTTTATTCGGAGTAATCTTCATCAATCTCAATTCCAAATATTTACATCTTTCTAAGTCTTTTTCCTTAGTTGTTAAAAATTTCATTTAGTTTTATAGAGATAATTGTTTTGCCCAATATGTCGCCAATTGTTGTAGTATTCAGCAACCCCCCATTTATTTTTATTTTAGTTATATAATAAATGATGGGGACCCTTATTTCATTTTAATGAAACTCTTTAGTTTTCATTAAATATAGGACATTTTTTAAGTTTGTTATAAAATCTCTTAAGCTTGAAAGTTTCCCTCATTAGAAATTAAGTATTGGAGGCCTAACCCTTAAAATGTTACGATAAATTAAAATATTGATAGGCCCTCTTATTACAAAATTGATGCATTATCGGAAGATTTTTATAAAACTCTTATAATATCATAAATCTCCTTTTGATAATGTTACGATAAAGCCATTTCCCGATAAAGCTTCCCCAAACATTACTTTATTCATTAAAAACAGTTTTGCTAAAAGGTTAATACAAGTCATGTGCACGTTTTTAAATGAATATTATAAGAGTCGGCATCCCCACATCTTCCACTTGGCATACCATACCTTCACAATATCGTAACTTTCTAAGTGTTCCACTTACAAAACCTACAATATCTACTATCTATGATATATCACAGCTCTGATACCTTCCTTCTCCGATATCCTTCTCCTCTAATATCATGAAACCTCTGATATTCCCATCTATAGCTATATGAGGAATTCAATATCAGGAGCTTTCACTTTAAACTTTTGATATGCCTTTGTTGATATAAAACCCCCGATATCACTTCACACCTCTGCTTATAGCCCTTACCTGTTCAAATATGATTTGTCAAAAGTTACTAATATCGTAACTTTCTAAGCCATCTTCTGATACACTGATGTGTACAAAACCACATGAATTCCCATTCTTACATTTCAGATTTGAAAGTGGTGAGTTTATTCTTTTTGATATTATAATCATCTTCATTTTGCAGTTTGATTATATCATAATTCACCCTTAAAGACATAGATTTTTGTGTGCAATTCATTATTTGTGCTAAGTCTTTCAGGGGAAGAAGTTATCGCTCAGACCTATGTTTTTCATTATAGTCTAGTCTAGACAAGTGTAATTCTGAAGAAATGTCTAAAATAGCCAAAGCAAAGAACAAATCTGCTACAAAAGCAATCGGCTGCTCCTCCAACAAAAAATGTCGATGCACTAGGATTATTTTCCAACAAAGTCTATTCTCTAGATGTTGGAAGTGCCTCTTGGGAATCTATCTATAAAGTATTTGAGGATTAAGGGCCGAGGGTCACACAAAGAACAATCATGGCCGAGGATTCTACACCAGTCTCCAATAGAACTTACAATGATGTGGCCAATTCATTCTTGCGTAGGATTGCGTCCCGGCCCAAAATCCATCCTTATACAGATATGTTTGGATGGGTCGTTGACAACTTGAGCATTACAAAAAGGAATTTCATGACATAGAAGCATAAAGGCATCGAGTCATTTACTGGCAGTGATTTGAGTGCAACGTACCATTTTCCACAACCTTAATGCAAATATAACAAACAATTTGTGGATAAAGTCATGAGTGAATATGATCATGCATCAGATCCTATTATGTATGATTTACATTAATCTTAAAGTAATTATATTAATAGTGTGCATTGATTTTAGTGTAAGCAAAAAACGATTATTGACAACATGCATTGATTCATGTGTTATAGTAATTCAACCATAAATAAAATACTTGAATTTTCATCTTAAATAAAATCATCTCTTACCTGAAATGTTTGTTTCTTAAAACTATAAATTCTTTGTAATTGACTACATTCTTATCATTCCCATTTTCCATCATTCAACATTGTTAGTCACTCTGCATTCAAATGAGGTAATAGAAAGAAACTACCATTGAAAATTTCTTGGGGTTTAGCACTTCATAAGTCATAGTGACTAAATTTGGAGAAAGGAACCATTAATATTGGAGTGCAAGAGAAACAACGTATGATGTTTACTACAATAGATCAAGTTAAATATTTGAATGGCCTACGATTTCAACTACCCTTTTCATATGATCAATATGAAAAGATGGAAAAAATAAAAGGTGCGACAATAAAAACAACAAAAGAAAATAGTTTGATATTGATCACAATGAAGACTATTTGTAATTAACTACATCTTATTATTCACATTGTCTATTATTCAACTAAATTGTCACTTTGCATTTCAATTTTTTGTTTCGTAATTCAAGATATTAATAGTCTTTATCATATCAAAAAACCAAGGTAACTTAGAAAATTTAAAAATAAAATGACCATATTAATCTTAGACATAGTTAGCATATTTAAAGTGATTATAATAATTAGATTTTCAACAAATTTTGTGTGGTTGTGCACGATTAAAGTCATCATAGATCCATCTTAAACCTAGATCTATTAAGCACTCAGAGGGATCAAATCTGTTGAGGTGCAAACCTTTCCTCAAAATTTTCACTCAAAAAAGAGGTTTACAGCTTGAGAGATTTGATCCCTCTTGATGCTTGATAGATCTGGGGTTAAGATGGATCAATGTTGGTTTAACTACTTTAAATTCTTCCAAATGTTAATTAAATATTTTTTATTATTTAATTAGTTCCTTCCTACAAATAATATTAAATAATACTCTCTTTTAATCGTTTCCCTCTTTTCTCATTAATTAAATATTTTTTATTATTTAATTAATTCTTTTTATTCTAGTCTCTTATAATTAAATAATAATTGTAATTATTTAATTTGTTAAATAAGTCTTCTATAATTGATTTAGTCTAGATCCATCTTAACTCTAGATCTACCAAACGCCAAGAGGGATCAAATCTTTTTGCATCTTAAGATATTTATATCTCAAGAGATTTGATCTCTCTCAATGCTTGGAAGATGTAGAGTTAAGATGGATCTAGGTTGGTTTAATTCCCCTTTCAAATAGGCTATATTCCACATGCATACCATGGGAAATACCATGGGTTCTCATAAACCTGGACCTCAAAAACCACTAGTAACTTGACCAAGTCAAGTTTACCTTGACTACCCACCTAAAATTAATAAAAAAATAATAACATAATTTTTTTATTTTAACATCGGGTATTTCTATTTGTATTTCAATTTACCTTAACTACCCAACAAAATTGATTTAAAAAAATAATAATGTAGGATTTTTATTTTACATAGTTTATTTTTTTTTCTATTTTTTTTTTACCGAGTCAAAATGTTTACAAGAAATGGCATTATAACATTCTCTTGCCTTGAGAGTGCCTCTCAACACAATAAATAAAAAATTTTATTTTATTTTTTTAACTTTCTAATTTTTTATTTTTTATTTTTTTGTTCTGAAAAAAAATAAAATATTATTTTATTATCTTTATCCTCTCATGCACACAATTGGATGATTTCTAATTTTCTAGTCCACTTCCACCTACTAACTACAACTCACTCTGAGTATTTAATCATGCAATGAGTTAACCATATCATAACTTATTTAATTATTTTTCCTTATTTAGTCTCATATAATTAAATAATTATTTTAATTAGTTAATTAATTAACTAAGTGTTCTACAATTGAATAAATATAAACTTTTATTTTGTTTATAAATTCATTTTTTTCATATATATATATATTTCACAATTAAATGATTTATAATTTTATAATCCATTTCCACCTCTTAACTCTGAATTATGTGATCATACAATTTTTTAACTATATCATATAATTCGTAACCTTTCTTAAATCAAATATTCTCATAAAGGCTTATCCATTGATCTTCAAATTGTTCCCTGCAATCTCAATTGTTGATCACCATTTAATAAGCATATAAATACAATGCTCATCTCACTATCGAGAGGCAAGTATTTTGTATATGAAGTAGTTTTAAGTTATCTTCAGGCATTTTGAGCCGTCTGCATACTTATTTTTTAAGTACTCAAAATCAACAACAATTCGGTGAATTCTATTAAGAAGGTATTGCATTTCTTGGATTTGATTTTCACTTATATTTTCATTGCTGCTTCGGTAAATTAAATTGTGTTTGATTGATATTATAATTTCACCCCTATCCAATTTTATTCCCCAATCACAATAACTTTTATAAGAAAAAGTTTGAGAACATTTTTATAATGGGTCTTGAGAGTCTGATCCATGTGAAATGAATATCCTCACTTGGGACCATGGGGAATCATGAGAACTTCCTTGGGTTTTCGTTATAATTAGGACTAAATGCTCACCTCTCTAGCTGATTTTGCAATGTTTTAAATCCCTTGATTTATAAAAATTGTGATGAGTGATGGGTAATGTGGCCTTATGACCTCATCTTAACTCTCTAACGAAGCTTATATATTTGTTATAATTATGAAAGCGTGGACATGTAATTATTTGCACTTGGTTCCACTTGAAAATTGTCTATATATAAGGAGGTTTAAATATTAGAAAGGAACTTGCAAGTGGGATTAATACGGTAGAGGGCAAAAGTTACCTTCATGTGAAATGTATGAATTTTTCCTTAAATTCATGGGAATCTAATGTCCACTCGCAAATTAAGGGAAATCTTGTTCTCCCTCTAGTACATAGAGAAATTGTCATGTCCGAATGTTAATTTTAATGTTCTTACTTCAGTCATGTTTTATAAAGATTCATATATTTATGCAAAGGATTTAGGAAACCTTATCGCAATGAGCGACAAGATATTGGAATAGGAATCATAATTGGGAACTAGAATTTGAATATTGTTATGAAAGTAGAAAAGAAAATGTATGTGAGAACTTGTGAAATGCAAAAGAAAATGTCAATGTATTGAATGGTAATTGCCACACCTCTGCAAAGTATTCCATTAATGAAAATAATAATAAGTTTATGTGTCAACGAGAAATCGTAAGAGAATAACTTATTCAAAGATAAGTGTTGCAAAGATGAATAAAGAAGAGGGTAAAGTGCAAAGGTTTGAGACCGTGTAGAATGAGCTTGCCAAAGGTTTGCCCCACCTTTGTATTGCAAGCATTTGCAAAGTGTGGGAATGAATAAGGTCTAGCATGCTACAATAAAAATGTAAACTTCAACAACTTTGCATGATGGCCCTAAAAGAAGATATTAAATAATATTTATCTCGGTAAATGGTCCAATGATTTGATTTGGACATAATTAGATAATAATAAAGGTTATGGAAAATGCGACCAAAAATGTTCCAAGTAAAAGTTAGGAATTTCCTTAGTAAGAGATGGTAATAAACCTAAATAATTTAAATTCCAATTCCATGTTAATAATCATAAAAGTAATTATGCATGGATCGGGATATGAAATGGTTGGGCCAAGTGGATTTAGTGTTAATAAGGGGTCATCCTCGAAGTGACATATCAACTTATGGTCTCACATCATCATTCATGTGTCAAATGTATAGATATGTTAGACATGGAATTGGTATGAAATCTTTTAAGAGCCATATTTTGGTGTCTCACACTAAAAATGGAATAACATTTATATCATTGAAAGCCATATCTTGGTGTCTCAGGCTAAAAATGGAATAAAATTTATATCATTGAAAAGCTCTTGACAAGAAAAAGATAATGGAGACCTAGGAAGTAAGGTTTGAATTGAAAAAAGAAATAAATATTTTATGAGCCCCACCTCCTTAAGATGACCTAGGGGGTTTAATGTGTTACACCTCCATCCCAACCAACCTTGTGTTGTATCACTAGAACTTACATACAATGCTAGCTTCTATTCAATTGAATATTTGGGATGCATTTACTCTAAAACACCCACACAATGGGGCGTCAATTTCTTTTCAATTAAGTTTTGATGGCTCACTATTAGCCTAAATCTTCTAATTAGATCATTAGGTGAGGAATTGTTGCTCGACAAGCATTTGCAGAATGCTCTTGCATTGGGGACTCTATTCAAACTATATTCTAAGCGCATCGGTTCCATTGTATATTTTTATATGGAATATATTTTCCCATTGTAATAAAAAAAGTGATTGCCTAAATCTTATTTAAGTCCATGGTACAATTTAGTCCCTCTATGATCTACACATTGCTCAATGGATATGTTTCCTGCCTTTGATTGGCCTTGTTGGCTAGTTTGACGCAACAAATAGCTTGGTCAATTTTTTATTAAATGAAACATAAATAATATTTATTGGTAGGATATTCCAACACATAGGAAATAGCTAACTATAACTTGGTCTAGTGTAGAGTTAGGTAAAGTTTGTTTCTTTACTATGTACTTTTGTAACTTACAATCCAACGGTCATGATATGTTATAGACATGAAATGATCTAACAGTTCATTCTCTCCTCGGTATTACTGACACTTGATCCATGGTTTAACACCCGATTGGTCCATGATCTCTATTTAAAGAGCATGGAGGGTCATTTATAAGGTGACCATTCATGAGAGAAGCTTATGTAAATTTTCTTTCTTTTCCATTAATAAATTGCCTGGAGTGGCCCTGTTGGCTCAAGCCATGGACTGTTTCCCTCTTTCAGGGTCTTAACTATGTCAAGAATACTGGTGTATTGATTTGTGATCTGTTTGTGAGTGGTGTCCTTTGGTGTTCTACCTAAGGAACTTAACTTGTAAATTCCTACATGGTATCATAGCTATTTTAGGGTTGCATCCGTTGGTGATCAAAATCTGAAGCCGGTACAATTGCATTCGATTGTTGTTTCCTGGATCTATTGTCTCTGACTTCTTTTGGGCTGAGAGGAATACTCTATTGTGTTAGGGGCATCTATTATAGTGAGGAACTACTTTCGTTTCATGTGAAAAGGTTTTCGGTAGCCTAGCTACGTCATTTTTAAGATCTGGTGGTATATAGTCTTTTTTTGTAGTTTTAGTTATTTATATCTCTATTTATTTTGGTTTATTTATTTCTCTGTTTTTTATTACCAGATCTATACCTTTCATTTCTACGTATGCTCTTTGCTCCACGACTCTGTGCGATCTGGGCAAATCAGAAACAAAAAGGAAGGATTTTTCTCATGCATATGCTCTTTTCCGTCATGCCTTAGTGTGATCTCAGAAAATTAGAAACATGAGGAAAGTATTTAGTTTTCGACGAAAGCTAACCTCAAGCCATAACATTTGGTTTTTTTTCATGGCCATTTTCGGTTGTGTGGTTTTTTGTTTTGTAGGAAAAAAATGGCTTTTTCAAGTAAGCACGCACTCCAAAGCTTCAGTGACTAAAAAAAATTCCCCCTTGGTGCTTTCAATGAGAGCCCTGTGGCTTCATTAGATCCTGTCAGAGTTTGGCTTTTAGCAGCAGCATCCGACTACACTTTGGTGTGATAATCAAATTTCCATTCAACTATACAAAGATCTAGTCCAACATGAGCACAACAAACATATTGAACTACACATGCAGTTCATTAGAAGGATCATTCATGACCATGTTCTTGAAGTTCAATATTGTTCAACCAATGATCAAGTTGTAAACATCTTTACAAAGGCTCTCACAGAGATAAAGTTTACTAGACTTCGATTTATGGTTGGAGTCCAGGAAGTTGTCACTAAGGGGGGATAGGCTCTAATGCCTCCTTCCTTCTCCTATTGTGTCATATTTTTACATCCTTCAATCCTATCCCAAATTGTTCTTAAGGGGGGATGTTAGGATATTCTGACACATATGAAATAGTTAAGTATAACTTGGTCTAGTGTAGAGTTAGGTAAAGTGTGTTTCTTTACTATGTACTTTTGTAACTTACAATCCAACAGTCACGATATGTTCTAAACATGAATTGATCTGACGGTTCATTCTCTCCTCGGTATTACGGTCCCTTGATCCGTGGCTTAACACCCGATTGGTGCATGATATCTATTTAAAGAGCATGGAGGGTCATTTGTAAGGTGATCGTTCACGAGAGAAGCTTATGTAATTTTTCTTTCTTTTACATTAATAAATTGCCTGAAGTGGCCACATTGGCTCAGGCCGTGGACTGTTTCCCTCTTTGAGGGTTTTAACCACGTCAAGAATATTGGTGTATTGAGATGTGATCTATTTGTCAGCGGTGTCCTTTGGTGTTCTATTTGAGGAAATTACCCTGTCAATTCCTACATTTATATTAAATGGTTGTTCTAGAGCAAATAATTGAGCCTATGTATTTTCTTACAAAAAGAGTATGTTACTTGAAAAATTTTACTTTTTTTAGATATGCCCTCAACCTAATTTTTCTTCACAATTACAGGAATATTACAATTTTCTTTGTAAGTATCTTTCCTTGTAAAAGGAGCCAAATACACATAAAACCCATGAATACATTAAACATTTTACTGATTTACAATTCCCTAGGTGTCTAGGCCCTCATATTGAGGGGATCTTGGCTCCTCAATAACCGATAACTCCTTTATTTGTTGAAAAATGTCTTATTTAGCTTTCCTTGTATTTTGCTAAGATTTCCCTAAAGCTAAGTTATTTGAGGCCATAGAAAGAGCATCCATGTCTTGGGAAAGGAATAGGATATCGAGATAATTTCATTCCACTTCCAAGAATCAATCTGTTGGTTTTGTAAGTGTAAGAAAATAAACACATAGCATTATGAGCTACATTGGCTCAATCCATATTCATTATTTTAGTAGTAATGTCCATCAATACTTTGTTCTTTGGTTTATTTGTTTCTTCTTGTATGTGCAGGACCTAATATATATTCCTGACATGTTCCCTATCTATATATACATGTTGTCGTTGCTACAACACCCTCCAAAATTTTGGCCTACACTCAATTTCAGAGCCTTCCTTGGTCTTGTACATTGTCATCACAAACTTTGAAACTCATTCCATGTGTTTTGCTTTTTTTCCCCTTTCCAAGATATGAGAAAAGTTGTCTTTTCGCATGTTAGTTGTCGCATCATGTATATAATCTTGTTCTAGTGGTTTCAAGAGGTCACCTTTGTGTAAATGAGTTGTTCTAACCTTGTAAATATCTGTCACACTCATTTCCAAGGTTTTAAGCATTGTCACACCAGTGTCGTCGCGGTCGTCACAAAGTGTATCTTAAGTGTTGCACTTGTCGTAAGTTGTTGTAAATATGTCACACGGAGGAAATGCATTGTCAGGTGTCCTAGATTATCTATGTTGTTGTGTCATTAAGTATTCTAAGTGTGTGATCAAAATCGAAGCCTTATAACTATTCACATTAGTCTCACTGATCCCACACTTCGTCATTTTCTAAAATGCTTCCCATACAAGAAACATAGCTTCACTCGACCCTAAACTACGTATTGTGCAATATTAATCACCTACCTATGACCTTTCCTCTTTGCATTGTGCAATGCATAGTTCCTTCCTCTCAGGACTACTGCACTACGCAGTTTATGTGTTCAAGCCCCGACCTTGACACCCAAAATTGCGCAATTCCTTCTCCAAGTCTGGCTTTAACTATGCATTGCACAATTCCTTCTCCTAGCCTAGCTTTAACTATGCATTGCACAATTCCTAGCCTCAAGCGCATCCTTGAGCTCCTAAAATATGAAAAATCTCAATGTCCCAGCCTTCGTTGTCTCCCAGAACTATGCAATGTGCTCACCGAGTGTTCATACTCTCATCTTGTCACACTAATCTCCATAATTGCGTACTTTTCTCCCTCAGCCCAACCTGAACTTCCCACTACACAGTCTCAAATCTCAAGGCTCCCCTTAACTACCTCAAATATGCAACTCCATAGCCACTAAGCCCTTTTCCCAGCCTTCCATCTAGTTCTAGCTCAGTCAATGGATTAGTATGCACAATCTTAAACTAGGGGGTTTTCGAACTGATGTTGTCTCATCATGAGTGAATTGCAGAAACAAGTACCTTATTATGCCATGGTGAGATGATGAAGAAGGAGATGACAGAGTGCAACATGTTGGAAGACATTATTGTAGATGAGTACACAAGCTAATCGGTCAAGAGAAATCAAAGGGACACTAGTTTCTAATCACCATTCAAGACTTGAGATCATTGAGGATCCCTTATCACCAAGCCATGCGAAGGTGAAAAGAAAAAAATTCTCACTTAGACCCACAACACACAGTAGCAAAAATGGCTTGACACTATCACATCATTAAGTAGTCCATGTCAGTAGTGTGATGTCATGTCATGTCATGAGTTGTCACCTACCACACCACTATCGTCAATGATGTAAATTATGTTTTGAAAATGTATTATAAAGTGGAAGTCCAAAGGACATGTATGTAATATGAAGAGTCATGTAAAGTTGAAAATTCATAAGAATTCAAACATCCATGAGGGTAGATAAGGAGTCAGGAGGAAGGTGAAGCATCACTTCCTCATCATTATATATACACCCTCAATGTAAGAGAAAAATAATTTTCATCTTAGCTCCTCCTACAAGGCATTAGGAATATAAGCTAGTTCTTTTGAGGAGCAAGGAGTGGCTCCAACACTCCACTACTAGAGCTAGTGTTGTTCATTGTAGAGATGTGCCTTGGAAATTTTACTTAATATAAGAAGCCCTATGGGCCAATACGTTCTTCATGCATGGATTATGGATATTTGTAAGGCTATTTTGTGAATGTTTGTAATTCATGTTTTCTTTAATATATGCTAAATTAGTTGAACTATTTCAGTTATTTTGGTACATATCATATTGATAATGTGCTGTAATCACTATTATCGTTGTCGGATGATCAATGAATATTCTGCTAGATATTAGACATATCTTCATTATTACATTGGTTGCAATGACCGTTACATTTCTGTGCACTATTCTGCTTGATGTTGTACACGTC
This sequence comes from Pinus taeda, assembly GCA_000404065.3. Classification (NCBI taxonomy): domain Eukaryota; kingdom Viridiplantae; phylum Streptophyta; class Pinopsida; order Pinales; family Pinaceae; genus Pinus; species Pinus taeda. The sequence continues at coordinate 27,698 of APFE030020430.1, read as the reverse complement.
TCTCGTATTCATGTGTGTCTCTACTATAGTGGTACTACTACCTCTCTCTTAGAGGCTCAATTTTCCTCCCCTCTGTAGTGAAATAACTTTGACACACATACGATCGAACACTCACTAGGCACACTCCCTTTCTTTTCAAAGGCCCATTTGCACTCCTCTCTCTTATTGAAAGTTAGATCCAAGGAACATCTTTAAGATAACTGACAACGAGGCCATATTCTGGATGGGGCTTTGATGCGGGAGCATGTGACTCAGAGGGAAAAAGTCTTCCAACTTATCCCAAAAATAAAATAAAAAATCTACAGGCAAGGGAGTGGGATCCTTTAGCCTGCAGTTCCTATGTTTTTTTTAGTTAAAAAATAGGAACATGGTAGAGAATAAAACATGCTATATTTTTCAATTAAAAATAAAATAAAAGTAGAGAATAAAACATGCTATCTTTTCACAGATAGACAAGTTGTAAAAAGCCTTAAATTACTATGTAAAAGTCTGATTTTGTAATAGGTAAGGTTATCCATATGAATAAAAATAAATTGGCCGCCAAGCTTGCTGGAGGGAGGCGGTGCCAGCAGTAACATTGTGAAACTTTCTCTCGAAATCATGAAAAAAAAACTCAATGATATCTTGTTAATTGAATTGAAAGTTGAGGGAATGCCTTACAAATTCCACAATTTTAACATGCACGTAATTATTTTGTATGTGATATATAGCTAACTATGTATTAAAGTATCTTGGGCGATAGCGAACGGGACAAGGTTCAAATCTCACTGCCTTCTCCAGCTAATGGAGTTGTGAACCTTTATACGCTTTGTATGCGTGTCAATTCCTTGCCTTTTTGGTCGAATGCTGAGTTTGTAGGCATAGAAAGGAGCGCTACGTTCTTTATCTTATCGTTTCCTAGCTGTTTGCAGCAGAGAGTTCTGTTACTTACTTATGATGACCGGTTTGAACTCACAACCACTGATTCGTAGTTGCCACCTATTAGTAACCGATTCTGGCCATTCGGTGGCTTGATCTCAGAATAATAGTGGCATTTGTACACTGGCAGTCAAGAGCTTAATCACTATGTATTACAAAGGAATTTGTTATTTTTGGACCAGGAAAAAGGGAGGGGCACAACTCAAGGCGTCATTATATTATAATGAAACTCTATTGAATTGCTGTTTGAGAATTGTGGCGTAAATCCTTCCACAATAAGGTCACCTATAATATTAGGTGTATAATCCCTCTTGTAAGGCCTGCATAATTTGTTTAGAATTGTTGCAATACGAATTAAGTCCTTTGACAATAAATTACTAAGGTTGTGGCTTGGAAAAAAAAGAATGAAGCTATCAGTTTAATGACTGATACGCCTGAAGACAGTTCAAGGGAATTTGAGGCGAAGATTCAGGAGATTGCTGTCAAATTAGAGATATTATCCCTAACGTCTGCACCCACACCATAATTAGTGGTATCAGAGCGGGAATGCTTTGTTGAAGAAGTTTGTTTTTTGAATGATTACAATTGAGAACTGAAGTGTGTTTCTTTGAATGTAAGATGAATGATTGAAAGGAAGATCAGATTTTTAAATTTAATATGCAAGCTACACAAATGCAGTGCAGTTGAGGAAGTGAAACAAGATCAACAGGATCTTGAAAGGTGAGTTGACAGGTATTATTTATCTCTGGTTTAAAGGTTATGCTTGGATAATTTGATTTACAGGCATAGTGAAGAAATCTCAGCAGGAAGAAGTAGATCACATCTAGAGTGCAGTGATGAAGGAATCCAACAAGGGATTCTAAGTGAATGTGGAACAACCTAAAGATTCAACAGAGGTTGAATAAAGTTGCAGATGAGAGAAGCCTAAAGGAGCAGTGGAGAATGCTCGAAAGGTTCCAGCAGAGTACCAGTGATTACCAAAAGCCCAGATCCGGAGGGAAGGATTGGTGAGGTAAGTGGCAACAAGAGAGTTTGCTGTTGTAGAGGCTTGATGCAACTCATGGGTGAGAAACTCATGGTGAAGGAGATGACTACTGAAAGTCATAAAGGAGAAAGTAGAGGTTCAGAAAGAGGCCATAGTAGAAAAGAGAAGAAATATGCCAAGGAAAATGGCATAAGACAGCAGTTGACTCAGGAAGAGTATGAGAAAGAGAAAGCTGAGATAGCAGTTCATATTGAGCTATTGATGGAGTTGTTACAGGAAAATGTGAAAGACTAGAGACATGGTGTGCTCATGAGGAAGAGAGTGAAATGGTAGAGGCTACAATAGAAAAGAGATCGACAGGTAAACATGCAGTTAATAGAGGAGCTGAGGAAGCTCGAGCAGATGATGGATGTACAGTTGAGACGGGAAGAACTCGAAGCAGCTGAGTTGGAAGAGGAGGTTTCCATTAGTGAAATAGAGGAGAAGATCATTGATGATTTCTTGAGTTATTGGGTAAATCTAGATCAGCTGGATAATGTAAAACCGTGTATTTTTGTAGCTGACAATTGTGATGTGATTACAGGTTTTACTAAGGAGGATGTGCAATCTTGTGAAACTGTTACAACACAAGAGGAAGTTCTTATGGATGCAGAAGAAGTGGATCAGTCTGTAGCACGGATAAGTCAAGCAACAATTGAGACTGTTGAACTTTGTGATTTTCAAACTGAAAGTTTGTGTGTGAATGCAGGGACTATAAGTGATGATGGTATGCTTCAACAATGCCACATAGAAATTGCATTGTTGGAATACTTGTTGGAGAATCCAGAGTATGACAGGGAGATTGCATAGGAAAGAGTTCAGTGCAGTGAACAAGAGGAAAAAGACATCATGGAAACAGATGGTATTATCGCAGGTGTTGAAGGACATTTGACTCAGTTGAATAGTCAAATGCAAGAGAAAGATGAGAATTTTGTGGAAATTTCTAATCCATGGGATGAGGACCTTATGTTGCTGGAAAGGATGCTGAATGATCAGAATTCAGTGCAAAAAGAATCTCAATTTCAGAATTGGGACTTGCACATGCATAGAGATGAAGATAGCAAAAAGGAGTACACAAAGTACCAGTCCAGTAAGTTGTTGATAGGAGAAGGCAAGGAAGAAGTTTTCCATTGTAGAAGACAAGAGTACATGGATGATTGCGTGGCAGTAAGAAATGAGAAGGTAAGAACTGAGCAAGCCGTCTTAGCTCAGCAGGCAGCAAGAAATCAGCAGCTTGAAGATTTATTGGACAAGGAAATTGAATTAATCAGAAGAATCATGTTGAAAGTGTCTCAGAAGAAGACATCAGCAAGGAAGAGAAGCAATAGAAGTAGCAGAAAAATGAAAATAGGGACAAATTGTGAAAGTGCGTCTAGTGGAGCAAGACATCATAAGATATGGAGACCGATAGAAAAGCAACATACGACAACAGAAATTGATGTTGAGTTACAAAACAAAACGTGGGATCCAGGCAGACAAAGATTTAAAAAAAAGCATGATTAGCAGATCATGATCATTTTCAACCTTGGGAGTCTGATGCAGGAGCATGTGACTGAAAGGGAAAAATTCTTCCAACTTATTCCAAAAATAAAAAAAAAAATCTACAGGAAAGGGAGTGGGATCCTTTAGCCTGCAGTTTCTATGTTTTTTTTAGTTAAAAAATAGGAACAGGGTAGAGAATAAAACATGCTATCTTTTTTAGTTAAAAATAGCATAAAAGTAGAGAATAAAACATGCTATCTTTTCATAGATTCACAAGTTGTAAAAAGCCTTAAATTACTATGTAAAAGTTTGCTTTTGTAATAGGTAAGGTTATCCATATGAATAAAAATAAATTGGCCGCCAAGCTTGCTGGAGGGAGGCGGTGCCAGCAGTAACATTGTGAAACTTTCTCTCGCATTCATGAAAAAAAAACTCAATGATATCTTGTTAATTGAATTGAAAGTCGAGAGAATGCCTTACAAATTCCGCAGTTTTTAACATGCACGTAATTATTTTGTATGTGATATATAGCTAACTGTGTATTAAAGTATCTTGGGCGACAGCGGACGGGACAAGGTTCAAATCTCACTGCCTTCTCCAGCTAATGGAGTTGTGAACCTTTATACACTTTATATGCATGTCAATTCCTTGCCTTTTTGGTCGAATGCTGAGTTTGCAGGCATAGAAAGGAGCGCTTCGTTCTTTATCTTATTGGTTCCTAGCTGTTTGTGGCACAGAGTTCTGTTACTTACTTATGATGACTGGTTTGAACTCGCAACCACTGATTCGTAGTTGCCACCTATTAGTAACCAATTCTGGCCATTCGGTGGCTTGATCTCAGAATAATAGTGCCATTTCTACTCTGGCAGTCAAGAGCTTAATCACTGTGTATTACAAAGGATTTTGTTATTTTTGGACCAGGAAAAAGGGAAGGGCACAACTCAAGGCGTCATTATATTATAATGAAACTCTATTGAATTGCTGTCTGAGAATTGTGGCATAAATCCTTCAACAATAAGGTCGCCTATAATATTAGGTGTATAATCCCTCTTGTAAGGCTTGCGTAATTCGTTTAGAATTGCTACAATATGAATTAAGTCCTTTGGCAATAAATTAGTAAGGTTGTGGCTTGGGAAAAAAAAGAATGAAGCTATCAGTTTAATGACTGATACGCCTAAAGACAGTTCAAGGGAATTTGAGGCGGAGATTCAGGAGATTGCTGTCAAATTAGAGAGATTATCCCTAACTTTTGCACCCATGCCATCAGGCTCCTATCACAAACAATGTGAGGTATAATTGGGGCCACATATCGAGGAGAGCCCTTGAATGTTGCTGGGTCCAACACCATCAACATTTATGGCACTAAAAGGAGGGAAGCTGGTTTTTTATGGTTGATATCCTCACTAACCCCATTCTTACTTCCTCTGGTCAAGGAAATAACATTCCCAGAAACTCCCCTATGCACATTCCTGAAGTTGGTAATTCTTCCCATCTGGAGACTGTACAAGCTTATGAAATCTCTTATGACCAAATCCTGTCCATTCACCCCATCACCCAAAATTTTGTGAGAGTTATTGAATTGATACCCAAAGTAAATAATCTTCCATATTTTACAAAGAAGAACCAAACCACTCCCACCAGGATAGTGGCCTCAACAGTTGAAGATTTGGTTCTCAGCACCCTTGAAGAGTTAGAAGATTCTGAAGAAAACATAGAAAAACTAGAAAAACCTCCAACCTTTAATGGTGGTGACATTTATAACGTGGTTCTCTCAAATGATACTTTCCACGGGTTAGGTGGTGAAGAAGAATAATAAGAAAATAAATCATATTCTGATGAAGAAGGGGAAATAATGATGAAAACATGGCAGACCAAGATTTGGCCTGGATGACTCAGGGCCCACTTGCATTGCTGGGTGTATTACATAAAATGTTGAGGCACCTGGAGAAGTTATTAATGAAGTATGACCCTAACAAAGAAATTAAAGTGTAGGACCATCTAGACAACTTCTACCTACATTTACAAACACTTGAGGTATGTTATGATGATGTTGCATGTAAATTTTTTCCTTACCTTAGATGGAAAATAAGTTGTATGGTATCATAGCCTTCCTCTGAAGTTGATCCAAAATTGGAGGGGTTTTAGGAAATTATTTCTTGAAAAAATTGCTGATGATAAAACCCCCACCATGCTTTTAAAAGAGCTGGGAAATCTCAAGATGGAGTAGAAAGAAAAGGTGAAAGATTTCAATCACAGTTTTAATTATATCTTGAACATATTTCCACCGAACAAAAAATCTCATTACTCCATCATAATCGACTATTTCACATCTGCCTTATCATCAAGCATTGTGGGGTTCGTGAAAAGAACTGCAAAACCAACATTGGCTGAAACTTTTGAAGAGGTGACCGCAGTTGAAAAGGACTTTCGTCTAATTGGAGTCATCACAGTTAACAAATCAACAAACCCCAAAGACGCAGGGAAAATCTCTCAAGCGTCCATAAGCAAGGCCAGACAAAAGAAAGAAAATGACCTTGAGAGCTTGACCTACACTATCAAGTATTTTTCCAATGAGTTGGCAAAATTGAAACAAAGGTCAAGCGAGACCACCCTTAGTAGCAACCCTCCCAAGTTTGATTTTCTGAGAAGGAATTCCAACTCCCACAGTAGCAATAATTAGCTGGCAAAGTCTGCAAAATGGTCAAATGTTGTGCTAATTATCGAGAGTATGGGAATGGATCAATACTTTTCATTTCATCAAGAATATCATTCATAAAAAAAATTCCGAAAATGGAACCATAGAATGAAAGCTGTGGCTGCGCATTTTATTGACAGAGTGCTTACTGATGAGAAGACTAAGTGTTCGGAGGAAAAGGAAGAAATTGTTACAACCGAAGAGACTCCCAACATGGGGCATGAAGTGAACACATTCAGATGCGTACTCACGGCTGGAAATAGAAATGCCGAAAAGTAACCACTGATTACTGACCTGCCTCAAAAGCAGAACACTCAATATAACTTAAGAAGCTAAGGACTGTTGGGAGTGGGATCCCCCCAAGGCAATTTTTGGGGCTTAAAGCCCAAGTTTTGACTATGTCTATTGTAAAGACTCCACAATTTATGGGCACAGAGTGCGAAGATGGTCAATGAGTCAGAGGGTTGTCCACCCTCATTTCTTTAATGTAATGTTTGTTTGAGAGATCTACCCATGGTCCACAGAGCATGGGTTTATATAAATAGAGCAAGGCTCTAAGTGTAAAGACATCAATAACATCATCTAGGAAATCAATGAAGTAGTGTGTCAAAGTGTAGAGTTGTGTCTTTTTGTCATATAGTAGGATAAGGCTCTACAGCTGAGTGCGCAAACCATTGTAGCTGAGTGTGCAGGGAAAGTCGAGTCTGTAACCATGGGAAGCATTAATAAATAGGAGTTTTACCATATTTCTGTGTATCTTTTCATATTCTATGCATTGAAGTATATTGGGTATGAATTGCAAGTTCACTGTTTATTTACTGCGTGAACTTACATAAATGTGATAAATAAATATAATATAAGGTATCTGTTTACACGAAGATAACTAATGTTTATAAGAAGATAAGTAAGATCCAAAATGTGACTTAGGGAAATAGTGCAGATCACTTCTCCAACAGTGTGAAAGCCCCACAACCCCTAGTTAGGGTTGCGCGAAGGCGAATGTATTAGGGCGTGAAGGCCTCACAAGTCATGGAAGTGCACGAAGTAACCTACATGAAGGTTTTCATAGTTGGACCAAATCAACCCCTCAAACATCGCAAGGGTGTGAAAACCTAGTTCTAGCACCCCCCCATACTACTTCGGGTGAGACCTCAATCCGTGCTCTGTGCACTATTTTTGAAAGGGCCAATATTTTAGGGATTTGTTTGGGTAATTAACTCTGAACCTGGGCCAAGCCCCAACAAGCCAACAAATGGTTCCATTGCTAGGACCAAAATCTACATAGAGATCTCTGATGTCGTATCATTGGAATCCAACTAAGAAATAAATTGAAGATTGGTTGGATAGGAGAATTCATGAGTTCGCGGTGCAGGAGAACAGGAATCCACGACTATCAAAAGAAGACTGGTTAGACTGCTACCTATCCATAGAAATCCATGAAATTTGCTTTGCATCTTTCCCTACTATGCTTTACGAGTGGATCGCAAAGTTAACATATAGCCAAGGAAGGTGCAAGCTCTACAGTCCTATTGTGTGGACCCCAGAATTGGTGTATATATTAGAAACATCAGAGGATAAGATCGTGCATGCTATTAATCACTGAATCAATCGAATTATAGGAGGATTCATTACTGAGTTTGCGGTAGATACTTCAGTCAGCTAGAGCAAGGCAGAGCGACGCTTCCTCAAAGAACTGCAAGTTAAGTATGTTAAGTCTCTAAACACTTGGATTAAAATTCTACTGTGTGAAAAGCAGATTATGCGAATACATTGATGTTTGGGGCTACGCGAGTGGGAGAATTTACAAAAAAGATGGTAGTACAGAACTAGAAACTAGCCCCTTGATTTCACCTCCACGAGGGGACAAGGAAGAGCTCCCAAAGGTCACCATGAAGTGCAATCAATTTGATAAGGCAGAGGATTCTGCGCATACCATCCCCACCCACACCACCACTAGCTTCACTGCCTTCACCCCATATTTTCTTGTACCACCTCTGCCACCACCGCGAGTCAATATGGTGAGCATGATAAAGTTTCCAGTGTCCAAGGGAGTAGGAAATGAAGATCTAGACCAATTTTGGTTCATGAAAAAAGCTGTATGGGAAGCGCAGGGAGTTACAAACGAAAATATAAAGAAGGTGACGTTGGTCAGTGTTCTGCAGGATCACACGCTAACCTGGTATATTATGCATTCTAATGACAATCTGAATGCAGGGATCGCAAATACCCAAACTACGTTGAACAAAGAATTTAGCAGGTCGAAGTCAGAGGTGCAGTCGATCATTGGGTTCAAGGAGATCATGATGGTACCAGATGAGACTCCTTGGGATTTGGATGAGAGACTGAACTACACAATGCATGAAGCTAATATGACTTTGACAGATGGAAAACACCATGAATAGTTTACAGCATCACTAATGCCGCATTTAAGGAATGTGCTATCATAACAAAGGTTAACAACTTAGGAAGAGGCCTTGGAGATCTCAATGAGGCTACATGAGACCCTGATATAGGATATGAACCTGGGAGTTCTGCAGATCCACGCGCAGTTGAAAAACTTATGCCTTGAGATGTAGAGTCTAAAACTAGACAGGACAACTTGCCTAGAAGTGTGTGAAGAGGTATGGTGTGTTAAATGTAAGGGTTAGGGTCATGACAAGGACCACTACCTAGTGTTCATGAATTACCTCGCAGGAGGAAGACCGATGTCATTAACACTGGAGGCCCAAGTAGGACCTAGCATGATGCCTATGTTGTGGTGCGCGATTTGTCAAATAGGAGGAAAGCATGCTATGGACAACTGCCATTTGTTGCAGAAGTACACACATAATTCACAATAGCGGTTTTGTAATTTATGTAGAACAGTAGGACATGATGAGCACCCCTATAGGAGTTATGAGCTGATGATGGATAGGACTCCCACCTATAGAGTTCAGGCTAAAACGTGACCCCTTGACCAGAATGCAGGAGTGGTGTGAATCAGATTTCAGGGGCGTGGATGAGGCCAAGGTTGAGGAGGACCTGGAAGAGGTCGCGAACAACTTATATGTTGCAATTGTGCAGGGGGGGGGAGGACATTATGCTCGTGATTTTACGAATCTGACGTGTCCATAACGCTTGTATTTTACATTGTTTGATCATGAGACAGAGGATTGTGCCACACGGATAGCGAGGCTGCGTGACAAGGGAGTGCTCCAACCTCCCCTGATTCAAAACCTACAAATGATGAGGTCTGAGCTACGTGAGGAAGACCTCAATGTAAATATTTTGCTCCGAAGTGGGATAATGACGGGGGATGATAAAGGCAAGTAGTCTGTAGATAGTACATGGGTTTGCAAGGCTTTGACGAAAGAACGAGAGTTTGATTTGTAGTGCGCTAAGGAAACCTTCATAGAAGCTAGGAAGAGCTTCATTAATGCCTCCACTTCAGGAAGCAAAGACAGACCAGAGACAAAAATAGACCCATCAATGCTCATGATGTTCCTAGAAACATTCATGAAGCTACTGCGTGACAGCAAGGATGTAAAGGGGTTGTAGGAACTCATATATAGATGCACTGGGACTGCGCCAGGAGAACCCTGCGTAGTCCAGAAGATTGGAAAGCACGCGACAAGGATGGGAAGAGAAATGAGATTTACCACACAAATTGGAAAATATGAGATGGACCAAGTGATTTTGGATTTAGGATCGGATGTGAATGTTCTGCCAAAGTAGACATGTGAGCGCATGGGAAGGCCTACACTCCAATTGTCTCCTATCCAACTGCAAATGGTGAACCAACAAAAGATCCTACCTATGGGAAGATTGCAAGGAATCACTATGGATATTGAAGGAGCAAGTGCACTGACAAATTTTGAAGTGATAGAGATTATTGATGACAACAATCCCTACCTTGTGCTATTAGGAATAGATTGGGAGACTGTCATGAACAGGGTGATAAATCTAAAGAAGCGCAAGATGATTTTTGAGAAAAAGTCTTTGCGCGTAGTCATGCCTTTGGACCCTGTGGAAGGATCATGCTACACAGAGCTAGTGTGTGACTATGAAAGTGATGACGACTTAGATTGCATCTACAAGATAACTGTGTGAGAGCAATATTGGGTAAATCCCATCACGGATGGACAAATTTCATGAGAGCATGAAAGCTCTTGTACGTTCGGATTTGGATGAAGAGATAGAGAAATGGTAGAACTGGTTAGATGAGGTAAACACACTGAACTGCAACATGATGACAAGATTGTTGCATTGCATATCAATGGAAGTAAGGGATCTACCTATATATGATGGGTTAAGCGAGGTAGATGCCTTCCTGAAATATTTTAAAGAGAGGTGCCAGAACATCAACATTTTGAGGCTTTGAAATGGGTGCTACATGCTACGCCTACGAGGTGGTCGCATATGCATCAAGGAAGCTTTAAGGACTGGCGCGAATGCAGGAGAATGATATACATGCATTTTGGGAGGCCCCAGATGCGTCTAAAAGACAAGATGATCCACACACGCATTTGTCGAAGTGGGTACACGCATATGGTAAAACACCTGCGCAGATATGCATGGACTTCCCATTCAGGAACACAGTCAATAAATAGGTGTTGGCAAGGAAATTGCGCAAACAGTCCCTCCAGTTGGGATGACAGAGTGTGGAAGGAATGAGTGCACAGAAGGCTACCTATGCAAAAGCCTTTAACGAAGTATGCAAAACACTGAATAGGGTATATAATGCGTAGCGAAGTGATTGAGACCTGCGCATACCAGCAGCTCTATGGGCTTATAGGACAATGTGCAAGAAATTGACAGGGAAAATGCCTTCTAGGTTGGCCTATGGAGCAAATGTTGTAGTTCCAATCGAGTAAAGTATGCTTAGTCCATGCATAGCGGCACTGGTAGATATGATGGGTTATGAAGCCTTGGAAGAAGGAATAATGCAGCTGAATGAAGAGGAACACTTGGGACCTGAGGACAGAATTTGACAAGGCAATCTTAGGCTCCAAGAACTCATGAAGGAAAGGGTGCAATTAAGGGAGAAAAGGGCTTTGGTGGAAGTGGAAGTCAAGAAGATTGAGGAAGAAATAAAGAATGATTTTCTTGGTAAGAAAACCGGGGTGATAAAATGGGGTGCGCACGATTACGTTGGCAAATTTTGGGACTACTTCCGAGAGTTGATCAGCCTGATGCCTTGGATTGGACTGCCTATTACTAAAGGGATCACCCATGGTGGCACAATGCCGATGGTAAAGTACACAATGCAGATAGTAAAAATAAAAGGTGGATTCTCTCAGGGAAAAGTGACGGATGACTGGTTGGAACCCTATAAAGGTGGCGCGGCCACCTGACTAGCTGTGGGAAGTATAGTCTTAGCACTCCTAACAATTGAAGGAGGTGTAGGACTATAAACTACTTTTCCTGAGAGCTGCATGATGTCGGGGGTGCGTGCAAAAGCAAAGTGTTACAAGGTTCACGACCACACAAGGGGGGCTACACTGCCACACGAGTTGGCTAGAAAGTGACCGTTGTGGTCAGTATTCACAATGTGATGCTTGACTTGAGACCTAATGGAGTGGCTAGTAGGCATTTAAGATGAGTTTTATGGGAATTATTTGGGAAAATTTGCCGCCAAGGTAGCATTAATGGACTGGATTTGGGGGGAATGATCGAATTCAAATTCAAAAGGCGCTATAAAATACAATGGGCTGCCCAGCAAATAACACTTGGTCATTTGTGAATTTAGTTGTTATGCACCCCGCGTATTTCGAACCGAGCCCTATTTGTCCTGTGCAGAGCGTTGGTTGAGCACTTGAGTGAATGATTGAGAGATTTCTGGATGAAAAAGATAGCAGTGTCTGAGGAAGCTGGGGAAATCGTAGAGATGACTGTTAAAGAAGCCGCACAAGCCATGACCATAGAAGATGCCCCTAAGAGCATCAAGATTTTTGTAGAACTCCCTAAATCCCCATGCATACTGAGACCGAAGAAAGCTAAATAGTCAATGATTCCAGTGCGTTTGTCCCCTCGAAGCCCACTGCAAACCAAATTAACAATGTAGGAAAAATGGAAAGTGGTTAACCTGGAAACCGATGAGGAGGAAGAAGACCTTGAGGATCTCATAATTGAAGAAGATGAGGAAGAGGGCATGGAGGAAGAAACTGATGTTGGGCACCCTCCAACAAAGTTTCCCACGTATGTCCCCCCATGGAAAGGGAAGGCAAAGGTGCCCAAGGACCTCGATGAGAGCAAGAGCTCTCTGTAGACTTCGCTCCTCCTGGACGACATCATCTTTGAAGGAACACACTTGGGAAGGGTGCCGAGCTTAAAATTCGAAGGCTGAGATCTCGCTAACCACAAGAAATTCCCTCACATAGAGATTGTGCAACTCATGAAGTCGAAGCAGAACACCACAATGGGAGTTATAGAATTGGAGCTGCACAAATGCTTATGCAGAGTCGAAAAGGTAGGATTGTTGAACCTGCTCTGGGTGCCGCATTACAATCACGCTCCAATGACTATCTTCGTCATCAGGCAGTTGCTCTACCTAGTGAATGGTAGGTGTTTGTGGTTGGGGGATCCCATCCCCATCATAGACCACCTAATCCAACAAATTAACCAGCTTCTATGTAAAGGCGAATATCCCGCAAACATTTTAGAGGGAAGAGAAGTGATTTGGCCATTGCAAAGGTCATGAAAAAGAAATACAAGCTGGAAAGAAAAAGAGGGACTACGCGATCTCTAGTATCAACAACAAAGTAGTCAGAGTGGCGAATTAGATACTGGTGGGTAAGGTCATGCGGAAGTGTCATGCGGACGAGGTACCCGTGCTGGTGGTGGTACTTGCTAAATAGTGTGCAGAAGGGGTCTAGTTTAACTGGTCTGAATTCTTATGCAAGTAGTTCCTAGAAAATTTCCGCGAGGCACAAGAACAAGGAAAAAATTTCCACTATGCATGGCTTCTGTTGTCCATAGTGCTGGTGGTTGGGGAATTTTCGGAGGACAGCCAGTTCCCCATAATTGCGAGGGATCTCCTAGAGGCTACGAAGTACACTTCGATGTGGGCCACTAAGGACACGAACTAGATCCGCGACATAAAAATATTATAGGTTTTCATGGAGATGAATGTCAGGATGGGGATTAACCACAAGCCGTAGTTATCACCCACTGTCTACAATAGGCTGCAAAGTTTTGTAGAATTTAAAGTGGACTTTCGTCACATCTACCTCAGGGCATGCAAGGAAACTGCAAAGAAGTGGAACGAACTACCTTATATAGCCACATATGATGTGATCTTCGATGTGCTTGATATGTGGCACACTCGAATAATCCATCTCAGGTAATGATGTTTCTTCACAAAAAGGGATTTGATTCTAGTAAGCCCTCTAGCTCTGGAGTCTTTCTTTAATGCTTTAACATTCGATGTAAACACACTCCTTCATTTCTGTTTACATTTGAAATTTTCAGTTGTAATGTACACAATTGATTACTTGAATATGGTGCATTAGTAAACATAATGCCTCTACCTGTCACAAAGAAAATCAATGCAAAGTAGGATAAAACAGATGCACAAATCATTTATATGGACAAGACTCTTGCCCATGCAATTGGTGAGCTAAAAAATGTGTTTATTCATTTATCATCTGATCATCGAGTTCAACAATGTATAAATATAGTAATTGTGGGAATTTCGGAAGCATATGGTGTATTATTGAGTAGAGACTGGTCCAACAAGTTACAGGGGTATTTTGCGACAGACCAGTCACACTTGTGGCTTCTGTATAAGGGCATAAAAAATTATATATGGGTGAACTCAGAGTGGTACATGAAACACATGGTAACTCCCTTAGAGGGAGAGAATGATCCAATCACTTTCATGCATCTTGTCTTTGGAAACTGCATTTTGGAAACTAAACTGGGGTGTTATCTTTCTCAACCATCCCGAGTCCCACTAGATACATAGTTGGAGCTCCTTCCTAGTCCAACTAGTGAAAATGATATTTGTACAATTAGAAGTAATAATAATAATAGTACTAATGTAGTACGTAGCCCTTGTACATATGATATGTGGACTTTGTATTTTGATGGTTCCAAAATGAAGGAGGGCTCTGGAGCTAGTTGTGTTTTAATATACCCGCGACAGAGAAAACATATGATCTCTAGTCGCTTGGAATTTGAGGGCACAAACAATACTGCAGAATATAAAGAACTCATCTTCGGTTTACAAAGATCCATCGACCTCAACGTCGTGGTTCTCAAAGAAATAGGTGAATAAAAATTTATTGTACGAAAGGTATGTGATACCATACAATGCATGTCACCTCACCTCAAAAGTTACCAACAAGAGGTATGGCATATGATTTCGCATTTCCAAGATTTTAATATTATCTTTATTCCTAGGATGCGTAATGCAGTTGAGGATGCATTGGAAAACATTGTTGTTATCTTATTATCACTTAGGGACTATTTTTATCTAGAAATTATTAGTAAGCCATCCATCCCTGATGATATTACTAATTTATGTGTTTTCAATGATGAACAGCAGATACTGCACTTTATGGTGAATGTTGATATATTAAAAGATGCAGCTATTGATGAAGATTAGCACGAGAAGGCAAGATGCAGCTAGCATAAGAAAATAAAATCTCATGCCAAAAGGTATGGTATCATTGGAGAAGCTATATGACTTGCAGAATCGCTTCCAAGGGCCAGTCAATGAGAAAACCCATGGCTCAATGTTGTCACACGAGTAGATAAATATGGGAACATAAAAGGATCTGAAGTATGCTAATCTTGGTACTTTCTACAAACCACAAGAGTGGTAAGCTTTTATCCACCTATTCAAGCAATAATGAGATGTATCCACGTGGACATATGACAAGCTCAAAACTTATGACATGTGAATCATCCAGCATGTAATTCAAATCAAATAAGGGGCCAAGATGTTCCAACAAAATTCGTGGAAGTTACATCCAACACTTAAGCCTCTCATTAAAAAGGAGTAAAGGAAACTGTTAATCATATATAAAGTGCAACATTCTACCTGGGTATCAAACTTGGTCTCGGTAAGGAAGAAGTTTGGGGAAATACACTTGTGTGTTGATTTTCATAACTTGAATCATGCCTCAAACAAATAAAATTGCCCTATGTTGTCTATGGAACAAATACTAAAAATGGTTTCAAGGTGAGAGATGTTATCTTTATTGGATGGGTATTCAGAATGCAGCTAGGTTCTAGTCTTAGAGTCTGATAGACTTAAAACGACATTTTGCACAAAGTGGGGTATGTTTGCATTCAAGCGAATTCCATTTGGGTTGATTAATGCAGGTGCAACATTTCAATGCACCATGTACATTGCATTACATGGATTGGTTGCACAAAGCGTGGTCATCTACCATGATGATGTCATGCTTTTTTCTAAGAAGAGATCCAAACACATACACCATTTGTGGAAAAAAAATTAGCCTTGTCATAAGTACAGGATATCTCTTAATCCCAAAAAGAGTATTTTTGCAGTATACGGAGGTTACCTCTTGGGCCATATAATTGCTAAAAGTGGGATTAAAGTAGACCCAAAAAGGGTCAAATCAATTACATAGATTCTATTCCTGGTGAAAAAGAAAGGTTTGTAGTCCTTCCTGGGGAACATCAACTTCTTCAATAAGTTCATCTCCAATTACGCTCATATTGTCAAGCCAATACAAGAGATTGTAAAGAAGGATGCAATCTATATATGCGATAAAAGGGAAAAGGACACATTTTCCCATATCAAGCAAGCTATCGCAAAAGCACCTACTCTATACAACCTAGATTTTAGCAAGGATTTTCTGCTCTACACCTTTGCTTCTAGCACTTCTATCGCTATTGTGCTTATGTAAAAGGATGATCATAGAAAAGAGCAACCAATATATTTAATGAGCATTAGTTTTTAGGGACTTGAACTCAACTATCATGCCATTGATAAACAAGCTTACAATGTATACAAGGTGGTGAAGCATGTTTGACCCTATCTTTTGAAAAATCACTATATCATCTTTGTTTCCCACCCAATGGTCAAATCAGTGTTTGCTCAACAAGAGCTGGGTGAGAGAAGAGTGAACTAGATGATTGGGTTACAAGAGTACAATTTAGAGTTCAAACTAGTTTACACAATCAAGGGCCATTGTCTATGTCGATTAGCAATAGAAGCAATGAATGCAAAAAAGAAGAAGATCCCTCTGGATGGGAACAAAAATTTGAAATGAACAATGTAGAGCGAACTTCTCCCATTATTATCATAGACTCTTGGTACGTAAATGTGTGCCAATAAATTGAGCACGACATCGTGCCCTCTCATTTATATACATGATAGAAGAGGGAACTTAGACTCAAATAATTATCTTATCAGTTGGTGCATGGGGTGCTTTTCAGAAAGCACCATAATGGAGTATTGGTCAAGTTTTTGGAAGCGCATGATTCAGAGAAAGTATTACGTGAACTCCATGATGGACCAGTCAAGGGACATTTTGCAGGAAACACCACTGTGCATAAAATCATGTGGGTCAATTTCTATTGGCCCACATTGTTCAAATATGCTCACGCTAACACCCGCAAGTGTCTGGTCTCTCAAGGGTCTATCGACCAAAACAAGAAGTCAGCCACCCCATTACAACTTATCATAGTGGAAGAACATTTTCAACAATGGCGATTGGATGTCATTGGAGAAATATTTTCGCATTCATCAAAGCAACATTGTTATATTATCACTGACATAGACTGCTTGACACAACGGACAAAAGAAGTTCTTCTTAAATAGGTGAATGACCAGGAAGTCATCAATTTCCTTCAACAAAATATAATTTCTAGGTTCGACATTCCTACTTCACTTGTTTTTTATAATGCAACATACATTTCATTGGTAAAACTCTATGATTTTTAATTAGAAAATGGAATTGTGTAGGTTTTAACCCCGTACATAAATTACCTGCATACGAATTCTAAATCGCAGGAAAAATAAAAATGCGAGAGCATAACACATAAAACACATATACACAGAGATTTCCCACTGGATCTCAAGACCGAGACTACCAGCTTGATTTTTCATAATATTCCTTTCAATGTTACAATACATATTTATACATGCCGAAGCATCCAATACCATGGACCGAAAACCATCGAGTCCAAAACTGTGGACCGAAAACCATCGAGTCCAAAACTGTGGACCGAAAACCATAGGTAGGTTCGCCCAACCTAATATAGGGTCCAAATAGGTTAGTCGTGGAAAGAATATAACACAACCCAACAAGGTGAGGGTTATTGTGAAGGAGGTCAGAGCATTTGAAATGATAGCCTACTTAGTTGTTGAGAATTGTCTCATATCTGAAGAAGTGAGCTAGAAGGGAGAGAGAGAGAGAAGTGGAAGGGGCAAAGGAAGACTGATACAACAAATGGTTGTAATCACTCTTCCATTATTAATACAGAACCGTAGTTGTGTTCCCTACTCCATGTTGTCGGTAACATAGTTCATTAAGTTGTTTAGTCGATACTTGTTTATATGAGTAGTTTAGTTGTATGCAAATATATGTTCATTGTGTATTCATATATTGGTTTTCAAGGTTGTATGTGGTGATTGTATTTGCCTTTCCTTTGTGCAGGAATTGGTTTGGAGCCAGCTTTGAGGGAGTTCTTCTTGGCTGCATTGTGATCTCCAAACAAATCTAGAAGGAGACTTGAGGTAATACTCTTTCCATACTTTGTTAATTGATATTTGTCTATGAACATGTGTATAACTTGGTAGCATCTGCAAATAATCTTACAGTCTGTCAAAGGTCCTAGGAAGGCCTTTGAGGGTAGTTTTCATTCTCCATACACCATGCATTTTACCCCACAGCAGAATTGGCGACTCCGTTGGGGACTATATATCTAGTTCCAGGTTTACCCAAACTCTTCTCTATTTTCTCCTCCTTCTAAGAGCTCCCTATACTTCTGCAATCCTTTTCTAACCCACCAAGAATCTTGCTACATCTTGCTTGTATACATTCATCTCAAAATCTGATCTTGAAAGCCCTCTTTTTGACTAATTTCCCACACTAACGTAGGTAAGCAGGCTACACTGAGCTTTATAAAGCACTATGCCTATTCAAAGGGAGCGTTAGTGGGCCTACTAACTCTTTGTAGCCATTGTTACAAAGTATTAGTCTCCCAATACCTTGATTTTCAGCAGTGTCTATGGACCAAAAGGAATAGGAAATCTTCTCATGGGCTGAAATAAGATCTGTAACTGTATTTTTTCAGAAAAATTGGTGTCGTAGAAATTTATTTTTAGTAAAAAAGTTTTGTTTTTTCTCTCTTAAAAACATTTTTTTTTAAAGAAAGACTCACCATTTTTATTCATCCTTCTGTTTAACTGGTTATAAGTTGCTTCATTTTGGTTTCAAGTAGTTGTTAGGAAACATTGGAACATAATCTTTTGGTTATGCATGTGTTGTAAGACTAAAGATGCATGGAAGAAACTATGAATATGTGAAAAATATGAATATGTAGAATACAGCTTGTTTGCATCAACTTGAAAAAAAAATTCAAAGCATTGTTTTTGCATGATTTATTAAGTCAGAGTCTCATCACATTTCATACGTCAACTCCCCTACCGAAGACAATAATCAAGTATACATAAAATTTACCTAAAATCAATTAGTAACTCTTTATTTGAGCAAACAAGCATTAGTTGGGCTAGGATCTTGGGATAAGCATGTGAGTGAACTGCCCAAGGTCGAAAACCAAACTAGTTTCATTAAAAGAGAGAAAAATTCCTTCTGCACTCATACTACTGGGACCACTCCAGTAAAAGCAGAACTAAATACAAGACAACATCAGACTGTAAGTGAAGGTAGCCTGCCTTCTCTTAAAAATCCTTTGGGTATTCTGTGTATTGGGGATCCCTTCAGGGATTTCGGAACTGAGTCGAGGACTTAGGTATCCTGCCCACACAATGTGTTGTCTATGACTATGTCCCCCTTGGTGTTTTCTGTGATCTGAGGTATCTTTAGTGGCCAAACTTATAGGGACTTACACAAGGTGATTGGGACAGACTGTCCTGGTACCTAACATGGACGGATCTACTCTGTCTTTAGTTTTTGGGGGGTGCTCGTCTTCACGAGAGTACTTGGCCCCTCAATCTAAGGTTTTGGCAAAGCTCTAGACTAACTGTAACCATACATTTGGCCATCCTTCTCTGTTATTCATTGAGATACTGGGTTTCATCTCTAGTGATCGGTGCATACCAGACAAGGCAATTTCCCTCTATTTGCTTATTGATCCATTTAGTGTATTTTTATGTTTTTGTTAGGTACCTGAGTGCTATCATTTTTAGACTTTAAATGAATATCACAATAAAATTTATTGATAAAATTAACGATCATCGTGGCTACATTGGCCCTCGTCATCACTCCAGACGATTGCTAGGACTTCCTCCACTCAATGTGGAAGATCCATTGAGTTCCACTGAACCGGATTCCCCATCTTCAGGGGATCAGTCTCCTAGATCTCACACGAGATCTGTTTGGATAACCAACGATTCAAGTTTGCTGGAGGATTTCTTTACTGAAGGATTCCTTCCTTCCTTTAACATTCCTCTCACTAATCCGTTGGAACCTGTCTTGGCTCCCGTGGTACCTGTACTCCTGCTTCGGTAGTTGGAACATTTCCATCTATCCCGTCAACGACTAATGGGTCATGAAACTTTATGGATGCTTTCAGTCCTCCACCACTTCGCTAGTTGACAGTCATCAGAACACCGTCGATGGAAAACCCCACAATCCCATTTTTCCTAGGTACAACCACTCACATGACACCATATACCAGTGGAACCCAGCCAATGCTGGGTCCCACCCCTTTAGTGTCAAACTGCATACCTTCGACAAGTGCCACATACAATGCTCCCTATAACGCTCAATGTGGCACTATGGGTGCAGTTCCCGTCTACCAAAAACATGTTCAGCCACCAATGTACAGTTCAAACTCCCGGATTCATATACCTGGGGGGGTTCCCAATATGAACATACTGGTAGGGAACATAACAATTCCCCCTCCATTCTCAAGCATGCATGGTCAATCACTAATTGACATGAGCATTCCCTCTGTCAATCAAGGACAAATGGTTAGTTCTGTGATGGGCGGGAATCCCCAAGGGGTTCCCAACCAATCCATGGGGGCACCCTACTCACACATGAGTCAAGGGGGAACCACCTATCCTAGGGGCAATTATGTACCCCAGTATCAAAATCCTCATGGAAATCCACTCTACAACACCATACCTCAAAGCAACTACTACACCACACAACCCATGTACAATATTGGGAGCCAAACGATGGGAGGAGCGCAAAGCTCCTCAAGTCATCCATCATCACCATGGTCCGAGTTGGGGGCACCAACCAATCTGCCTTTTTTGGCAACATTGGATATACCCGACTTATACAAGCTCACGAACGACCCCATCTATCACAACTTACAATGGCCGCCGATCCCGCATAAAATACCAATGGACATCCCAAAGTTTGATGGAAATCAAGGGGAGGATCTGAGCACCCATATCACCACAACCACCTACCATCTCTAGTGTGTTTCAAACTCTATGGTGGATGATAGTGTCCTGTTACGTCTTTTTCCCTGCACCCTCTGATCCAGGTGGATATTGGTGGCCACCTACCAAGTCCACCTGGACCCCCACCATTGTCTTTCTCAGCATTTTCAGTTTCCTTGATTGTATCACAACTTACTATTTTTAGCAGTTTTTCGGGTCCTGAACTTCCGGAGCCGTTTTGAGGCCCTAAACGACGTTTTTTGGGGAATCCCGGGGGCAACACGGGTCCATGGAACATGGACCATGTTGCCCGTTCCAACAATGATAGTGCTCGAATATATCTTTCTAATGAGCTATTGTACGCGTCAAACGGAGATCATATGCTAAAGTTACGACCCGGGGAAGTTGATGTACCAACTTACCCCCAAACGGGGCCCACAGTTTGGCGTTTCATCTCCTAGGGTTAGGTTTTGGAATGTGAAGGGTTTTTTCATTGTGTCTCAAACAATAAATAGGCCTTCGAGGCTCATTGTAAGTCAGTTCAGAGGCATGTAGCCATCACATCTCTTCTCAGAGATAGCTACCATCGCCCTAGCTAGTTTATTTCCATTTCTGATTGTAAGCATATTTCAGTATTTTCCATTAATGAAATGAAGTATTATTTCCGCTGCATATTTGTGTATATGGTTATCTCTGTAATTTGTTGCGTTCCTGTTTAAATCCGGATCAACAGCACAACAGGAGGCAGTCAAAACTACAAATCAAGCCCCCAGGAAAGGCAAGGAAAAAGAGATGGAGGAAGAACAGGTACAACAAGGACAGGTTCAGTAACAACAACAGGTACATCAGCCAGAAAAGGAGTAGCCAGGGCAAAAAGAGAAAACCACAGACGCCCCAATGGTCACTGAGCAACAGCCAACACAAATGGTGCCTCCTAGGCAAGAATCAAGAATTGATGCTTCAGTCCTCCAAACCCCACAAAGAGAGGACATAAGCAGGAAAATGGACAAAGAGACTCCCCTCACTACGTGAACAATTCAGGGGGAGAAGAGGCAAAGATTGAACCCTTTTTCGGAAGAAGAAATGCCAATAGGGCAATCTTTAGATATGGGCCTGCCTAGCATGGAGGCCTCAGCAAGTTCCTTCCAGCAGGAATAAGAGATGGCAGCAGGAGGAGAAGTTAGCTCCTCAAGCCAACAAAGAGCAGGTGAACAAAGCATTAAACAGCAGTTCAAGGACATCAAGAAGAGGAATGAGCCCATAAGGCTACAATTGTATAATCACTTGCTGAAAATGGCTCCCACCAACCAGCAAAGACTCATGTCTGCTTATGATGTCCATGAGGGCAAAATGATCATCAGCCATTTCACGCCAGCCATGCAGCAACGATAGTCAACTGCAGATTACATCAGGACCAACCTTGAGGTCCTTGCCAAGGACATCCACCCAATGGATCAAATTGAATTACACAAACAAACGGGTGAGATGGTGTATGCCTCCTTGGCAGATAAAACATTGGTAAATTACAAGCTAGAAAATAGCGTAAATAATACCACTGCACAACTTGAGTTGGAAAGGGCATCCTCTCAAGCAAAGGACAATAGGATCAAAACTTTGGAGGACATCATAATAGAACTTGGGCATGACCCTAAATATGTCAAAGCAGTGTATGAGCTGCTGAAGCTAAGGGATGCTGATATGGCAGCACTAAAGAAAATGATCAAAATCCCA
Source organism: Pinus taeda (assembly GCA_000404065.3). Lineage (NCBI taxonomy): Eukaryota > Viridiplantae > Streptophyta > Pinopsida > Pinales > Pinaceae > Pinus > Pinus taeda. The sequence goes on along the minus strand of APFE030020430.1, from coordinate 5,309 downwards.
ACAACTCTTCATCCCGAAACTGAAGAAGTTGCCGAGATGAGACAAGACAAGGATGTAGCTGCTATGCTGGTAACACTATACAAACAGCTCATCCAAACATAGGGAAAGTTGGAAGAATCAGAGGCTGTACTTCAGGCAGCATTGCAGCAAAAAGAGGCAGGACAAACTTCACAGCCTCCTCTAGAAACAATCAATCTGGAGGAAGCTCCTCAAACCACTGCCCATCCCAGTCAGCAGACAGAGCAAGCAGCACCCTCCACGCTCGGCACCAAACAGCGCACCAAAAGTCTTGTATGCAGAAGTGAGAGAATGAATTGAAGTTTGGAGAGCCAAATGTCAGAGCTGAATCAAGCTAATAGAAACTCTGGCTAAGATCAATGAAAATCTGATAAATTACCAAAAAATTGTAGCTAGAAGAGAATTAGAGGATAAAGGCTCTCAAAAGAGGATAAATGAAGCTAGAAAAGCGTCACACTGGGGACAAAATTACGTGAGCTTCAAAGAGAATCCTATTGGGCCAATACTTGGAACCAATCCCATCACAGACCATGGGAATACATTGAGGCCATTTATGAGCAGATGGGGCTCATTGGAAAAGCACACAGGGAAATCCAAAGAGCAAGGGCATCTCTTGGCAGTATGCCTGAGGCTACCACCAGAATGATTAATGTGCTAAATTACAGAACAAGTTCTCAGCTGATCAAAATGGGAATTTCCAACAGAACTGAGACCATTTCAATGGTCAAAAGGGTCCTGACACTAAGAAACCTGGTACAGACCTTAGAGAGAAGAAGCCAGGATATGCAGGCGGACATTAACAAATTCCAGGACAAGTTCATGGCATTGAAAAATAGAGGTCTTCCTAGCTTGATGGAGCCCTCAGGAAGACTACTTTCACGTGAAAAATATGCCAAGAGGGTCAACACCTTTGCTACTAATCAGATTGCAGAAAAGGCCAACACATCAGCAGAAACAAGGCCAGCATTAGGACAGACCCTTTTCAACAGGGTGGAGAGCTTATTCTTTATTATGAATGAAATTAATCACTTGTTTGATGAGCCTCCCAATTTTTATAAGTATACAGAGGCAGATGAGACCATAGAGTCAATTTTGAGGCATCAACTGCCCACACAAGAAGTCTAAAACAGTTTGATACAATTACTGCTAAACAAAAGCCAGTAATTATGTTTTTTCCTTTTGAAATATATAAATGGTCATGCACAGGAAGATTGTGATATGTCAGCACGTATGCAGAGAGAGGCTGAGCCAACTCAGCAAAACCATTCGGCCACCATAGCAGTACTAACAGTCACAGATGACAGGGCTGAAAAGCTACAGGAAGACAGAGCTGCACAGACACGTCATTCAGCAGTTATAACAAAGCGTTCAACCGACTCAGTGACCTCCAAAGGTCGAAATCTTCTGACAAGAGTAAAGAGCATTTATGTTGTATTAAAGGCTGTAATAACTTCTTATCTACTATTTCTGTACGAGTTAATGAAGATATTTTATTTCTCAGATGACTCAATGCCTGAGATATTTTGTATGAAACACTTCTATATATTCCCCCTCGCATGAGTTTGCAGGGGTTGGATGTTGGATGTAATTGATATCTTTGATATAGTTCTTTTACTGTAAACTCTCAGAGAAGTAATACAAAGGCGGTGGAATTTCCAAAGCTCTGTGTTGTTTGATGCATTGAGGTGTTTAACTGAATATTACAGGATTCCTGCGTATTTCATGACACAATAAATTTTCCTTGCAACTCTTTGTTATGTGTTTTATTGTCTTTCATATCTCTTTCATGTTTCTGTGTTTTACAGTTAATGGCAAAGAAAAAGAATAGTTCTAGGATTTAATCACTACCCTGAACTCAATCTAAGCTGTTATAAATGTTTTCTTCAGTTATAGTAATAAAGGTGTAATTCTTAAATGCTATCCTTTCACATTATATCTTTCACAGTGATTATTGTCTCAGGAATTCAAGTTTTGCTCGTGAGCAACATATCCCTCTCTCACACCCCAGCTTAGTGGAAAATTCTTAATTGATTTTCACTGGTTGTTTACATTTCACCATCACAATTGCAAGTTTGTTTTATGAAATATTTAAATGGCCCTGTAACTCCAGCTACTCAAAACTCAAGATTTCAAGAAACCAGTAGCCACAGACTCCATTTCCCAATGGACTAACATTATCTGCAGATCTCCACTTTAAGTACATAAAAGCATCCTTCCAACCAAACATAAACCAAAACCCTCACTTCATAACTAGCCTAAAATCTCCATAGAATAGAGACAAACCTTAAAGAGAGAGCCCTCTCTGATTATAGTTGGGCTAGAAGCTGTAATCCAAAGATTGGTTAGTGGTTACCCCAGCCGTATTCCCTTGGGAGTCAAAGGGAACAACCTAGGTGTTAACATAAATGGCGACTCCACTGGCGACTTCTTTAGTATTTTCTAATTACTATATGTCTCCTAAAGCTACACTTGAAACCTGAATATCAGTCAAGAAGCCCTCAAAACTGTTTTTGTTCCAACACTAATAGCTTTAGGGAAGAGCTGATTCAGTCAATCTTCATACTAGTTTTGAGATATATATAGCCTTTTCAAAATCTTGACTAGTCCTTGCAGATATAAAATTTTCCTAAAAAACTCAAAATACTAGCTCAGAAACTGGCTCCCAAGAAGAATCTTCGACACACTAGGTCAAATCCTGACCCAAATCCACCCCCTGTCTTTGAAAATCCTAACACAATCCTTAAATTTGTTAAGAAGCAGCAAGAGCCAGATAAGCCTACTGACTTAAGCCCAGAGATAGCTCAACCCAACCCCATCTCCACTCCAATCAAGGTTCTTTTTCAGTCCACCCCAAATTCCCCTAGTTCACCATCCACATCCCAAAGCCCCCCTCCAACATCTTCATCCACTGCACATACTCCCTTAACCAACACTCTAGGTTCTGCTACACTTGTTACCCACGTGGTACCGATTGTTCCTTTTGTCCCAGTTGCCCTTGTCAATCTCCCAAACTCTGTGAATATGGCTATGAGATATGCACCTCTGCAATTACCTGCTAATCCTGCAGCTTTACCTCAGGATTACCAAGCCAAAATCTCATATTTTGACTCCACTGGCCCTTACTCTACTATTCAGCATGCCAAGAGGATGTAGGATCACTTTGAGAACTATGAGATAGATGATGATAGTGTGAGGATGAGAATTTTTGTTAAAAGTCTAACAGGTGATGTCCGAACTTGGTTCAGGTCACTTCCTGTAAATACCATCACAACCCCTGATGAGCTTTACCAAGCCTTCACTAACAGATGGGAGAAAAAGAAAGATCCCCTGCATATACTGGGTGAATATGGCACAATCAAGAGAGGTCCTCAAGAGACCGTTTTGGAGTATTGTGCTAGATTCAATAATGTATACAATGGAATACCCCAGAATTTGAGACCTCCCCCTGATTCAGCACTATACAAATTCCCTGATGGTTTTGACCCTGACATGGCATATCAATTGAAGGAAAGAGCCCCTCAAACCCTTGAAGATGCACAAAAGGTTGCTGTCACAGTTGAGGCTAACCTAATTGCCAAGAGGAACAGGGCAAGATTGGAAAAAAGGGTCACCTACAAAGAGGAACCCTTAGCCTTTGACCAGAAATTGGATGCAATACTCTCTGGTATGAAGAGGTTAGGTGAGAGAGTAGAATCTGTGGAGAGAAAGTTATCATGGGAAGCACCACAAAATAACCCTATCAGGAACCCAAATTTCAGGAGAAATCAAAACCCAAACGTGGGCAAGGCTAATGCTGATCTAGAGATTAGGCCTCCGTTCCAGGAAAACTATGCTGAAACATCCACTTCATGTGAGCAAGTAGATGATACCCACATCAACCTAATGGGCCTTAATGATCAGCACCAAGTTTTCCTAAGTCAAGAAGATCATGAAGATGATGACATTAAACAATTCCAAACCAAGTCAGGTGAGTCATGATTTCACACACAGGCTATGACACACGTTTATGAAGTTCATAAACAATACAAACTAAGAAGTAGGACTGTAAACATAACACAACCTGAAAAAACAAAGGACAGACTGCAGCCTAAGAGTGCCATAGTAACAGAACCAATTAACACAACTGATTCACTTACAAAGGAAGTAACCATTGAAGAAGTTACTGAAGAACTTCCCTCAACACAAAGGCCATTGGCTGCATCATCTTTACAGCCTAATCCAAGTGAAATGCCTCAAGAGGAGAATAAAAAACACAAGCCCCAAAATCAAGATAAGGATCAAGAAGAAACCTTACTAAACAAAGAAAAGGTGGTCACCCACAACACTAAGGTTCAAATTGAAAAACCCTTTGACTTGGAAGCGGAAATTGGCAAGCTGAAAGTAGCCACCCCTCTTGTGGAACTAGCTAAGCATGACATCTACAAACAACAGATTAAGAAATCCCTCCAACTCACTCGGAACAAAGACAATGTCAATGTGTTGGATGACACCCCAGAATTGCTGTTCGGTCCAGAGGTTGATGGAAAAACAGCAGGCACAGGGATCTTACCTTTTTATGTTAGTTTGCATATCCATGACAAGATACTACACAATGTAATGTTTGACTCAGGAGCCTCTCATAACCTGATGCCAAAATCAGTCATGGAAAGGCTGAATCTAGACATAACTAGACCATATAAGGACCTATTCTCATTTGATTCCAGCCAAGTTAAGTGTTTAGGCTTGATAAAAGACTTGTGTGTATCCCTTGTCCAATATCCAAATAAAACAATCTTAATGGATGTTGATGTTGCTGATATTCCACCCAAATATGGAATGTTGTTGTCAAGATCATGGGGGGCTAAACTACAAGGTTCCCTACAATTAGACATGTCATATGCCACAATCACAGTCTTTGGTCAACCCAAGAGACTATATAGAGAGTCACTTATGAAATATATGGTCAACAGTGAAGAAAAGCCTCAAAATTTCCCCATATATGCTGTCCATTCTAACATAGATTCATACATTCTCTATAATGATAATTCATGTCTTGCAAATGATGATGACACCAAGACACTCAAAAAAGATCAGGACTTTAATGAACAAGCTGCAGATCTAGAAATAAAGCTAATCCAATCAAGTGATAAAACTGTTGTAAAAGACAAACTAAATGAAGAACCAAAACTTCAACTCACAATTCCAGACCACAGAGAAATTATTAAGTCTCCCCTAGAACAAGAGATCTTATGGTTCCTAGAATTTGATGGATCAGTCAATGAGTTAGGGGCAAGAGCTGGAGTTTGGATACA